>CM021101.1:246961436-247158326 GCA_007115665.2 Sequoiadendron giganteum | reverse complement strand
ATTCTATCCCATTTGATGATTCTTTATTTACCTCTTTTTTTTGATCTAATTAAAATTATTTCCACCATAATGCAGCATGACTTTTCAAATTTGTTTTCACAAATCTAACTCTTTTCGAATGTTCAATTTCTTCATATTCAAAGTATTCTTCTATCTCATTTATCCAGTCAATCAATTCCTTAGGATTAAAATTTATCACGTAATTTTGAATTTCAACTCTAGGTCACTTGCCAATATTTGATATTTCTTTCAACATCTTTACTTGATCTAATTCATCTTCTTCTTCACCTAGGGCTTCTACAAATTGATTCGCTTGTTCTACTTCATCATCACTTTCATAATTTTCCTAGGGTTTAGGCCCCACCTTCGATCTTCTTTGAAAACGTCTAACCTAACTTGCATCTCACACATCATCTCTAACATCTCATCCATTCTTCTAGCAACATTTTCCATAGTAGGAACTCTCATTGGTGGCATATCTCCCCTTGAAGTGATGTAACTACCTCAATTTGGCGATCTGACTACAAGGGTTTCAACTGCCTCACAATTGGTGATCGGTTGAAAAAAATTCTTTTTACCTTAGTTCAAAAATCTATTCACCTCAAGGAATTCCTTCAGGAATAAAAAACCCACTTTGATACCACTTAGTGTAGTTAGGACAGGAGGGTCCCAAAAGGAATAGTCCGAACCATGCAACAATGAGTCAACACAACATAAATAACACAAGAAATTGACATGTGAACATGAAGCTTTGTTGAATCAACAATCTCACATACAACATATTCCTTAGGGGAAAATATCCAGGGATCACAGGCCTACCACAAGGGCTTTCAACAATACAACTGGACAATAGGCCTGATTACATGCCCTCGAAGGGTTTGTGCAAAAATATTAAATCTATCTAATCATGAACTAGTACTGATCTGGATTATCCATCCTAGATCATTACAAATGATTATAAATGTACTTCTCAATCTCCCAAAATAGATACACTTTAGCCACAAGGGTTAATAACTCGATGAATGATCATATGTGGATGTCGACCTCAAAATATGAAGAATTAACTCCACATGAAAAGATACAACTTGCGAATCTTCAAGATAGGTCCCAATGAACCCAATATGATCGTAAGGTGTCCCATTAAGCTCCACATAATCTGGAATAGGTCCGCACTAAGAAACTGGACTAGGTCAGCCCCAAATGCTTTGACCGGTAATCACAATGAAATTATGAGAGCGATAACTTTCAACAGAAAATTCAAATGATGTGAAATCCGGATATGTGATAGAATTTGATGTGTAGATTCTATGTCTCACTTTGTGAGCTGAGAAACAATGATGTGGAATGAACTACTGAAATTGCTACTGAATGCAATGCAAGAAAAAAATTGTTTTTGGTTGATATAGGATTGCTTTACAACCGGGGATGCTCTTGCATCAAAGATACTCCATTTGAGATATTTGGACCTTCATGTTTTTGCAATATTCAATAGAATCAAAAGAATCATTAGAAGGAAATTTAAAATAGAGTCAATGATTTTTGCACCTTGTTCAACCTTATCAATTGAGGTGAGATATTCTTGATTTTATTTTTGGAAATAATGTGTTTAGGCATGATTTCTACAACTTTGAAATAAGTATTAGTATTTACTCTGGTCTTATCATCGTGCCTTTGCTGTTGATTCCTTATAAAAGTATTGCAAGAATAATTATTTTATATCCTGAGATGATTCTTTTTCGTAGACAAATTCATATTCAGGGAGGCTTATTGATGGTTGCCCATACTATCAATTCATCTTGCCTTCAAAAATAGTGTATTCTTTCATTTTCTTGCTAGTTTTATTCATTTGCATGAACCTCACCATTTCTAAACATGAAGAGCCATCATGGTCTATTGTCAAATGAAATCGCACATGTCAATTGTATAGTGATTACTTGAAATTGGATGTTCAATCAATAATATTTGCAAGGGAGGTGGAGGATTTTCTGGTCTATTATGTTAATATGGAACATAATTCCTCCTTGAAATATCTTGATACAAAGGCAAAGGATTCTATGATAGTTTCTTTTTCAACAAAAGAAAATTATTTCCCAACTTTTATACCATAGGGTCTATGGTGGTAGGATTTACTTCTTTTCTTTTCCCCTTTTGTAAATCTTTATTCCACTTTCCTGTACTTAACAGGCCATCTTTAACATCTATCACCATTTTTCTACATAAAATATTCTCAACTGCAAGCTTACAAATAGAGGTTGAGCCTTGATGAAGAAACATTTTTTATTTTCTTCACTAAGCCTTTAATATTTGTGTTTGTATTGAAAATCTTGTTGAAATAAGAAAAAATTTATCTCATTGGATCATGTATCTCCCTTTTCATTTGAGTTAGTTGAGCTAATAGCATATGTTCATCTTTGACAGTTTTGAACGTTTATTCAAATTTTCATTGTAGAAATGTCCATGTGGTGATAGACCTAGCTAATAGGTGATCGAGCCAATTAGTTGTAGCATCAGTTAATGACTCCATGAATAAATTAATGGAGACATCTTCATGCATGACTCCAAGAACACCACACACATCAAAGAAGGAATTAATATCCTCATCTACTATGAATTTTCCACCACCACTGAACCTAGGCAAAACATTTTTGGATCCTATAGGAAAATCATGTATTTGGTTCCCTAAGGCTAAGGGATGAGTCACTACTCCCCATGGGACTGGTTGGACCATAACTTGTGGTATGTTAGATTGAAAATTAATCACTCAAGGTGATACTGTTACATGCAACACCAAGGCTTGAAAAATTGGAGACTAAGGAACAATTCTAGTAGGTGATGCGGTGATGTGGGTTTTCTTGTAGATCTGACCTTTCTCATCGAAGAAGGAGACAGTGTGAAAAAATTATCTTTTGAAAATCTTTGAATTCTAGATCAATAATACCTCTATTTCTTTCTCCTCACGTGCATATTTTGTTAGCCAATGTATTTTATAGAGGCACATGATTTTAATGGAATCTTGTAGGTGGGTTACCTTGCACCTATTATTCTTGAGTTTTTCTTCTTTTCCTAGGTATTACAATAATTATTTCAACCCCAACTAACTAGTCTCATGGGTGAAGTATTCTAATCTCTTCTCCTAACTCTTATTCATGCTCTAACACTTGATTAACCTAAAAAAAAAGTTGTCCACTTCTTTTGAATCACCAAGATAGTTTAGTCAACTAAGAAATAACATCTTCTTACTTTGCATACACCCAATTAATATTTGGTTGCACAACAGGTACCATAGTTAGTCATGATTAGTGAAATGAGATGTTTAAGAAGGAGGCAAATGTAACAATATTTCACTATCTTGTTTGATCTCTAGTAGAGTCACCAAAAATCTATTGGTAAGAATATTGACACTTCAAATGATACTTGACTTGTCTAATGGAAAGTGGAAAAAATGTTCCAATAGTTGGAGAGATTGTGTATGAAATGAAAATCTTCCTTTGTGTTTGAGAGGCGTAGCTCCCTCATATTCTAGGGATTTTTTAGGGTTTTTGTGTACTTTTAACTCAAAAGTAAAAAAGGTATGAAAAAACTTAAAGTGATTGAAATTAATATAAACCCACAATAACAAATATACTAATATTATTATAGTTTCACAAAAATACTTAATATTGAAACAATTCCATCATGAGGATCAAAGACTACACATAAGAAGTCCAATGATGAACACACATCAAGTCCAAAAGCAACCTCGTTCTAGACACTAAGAAGTAATTATGTTCAAAATAAACTTATTAAAATTTGACTATTGCTTTCAAAAATTATTTTGGGGATTACAAATGTTATTATTAATGCATAACATACAAAGGTTAATAAAAACAAGTAGAAAACATCATGATTGTAGTTCCAAAATTACTTTCCATTGATTTTTAGAATTGTTGGCATCCCTTTAAACTTGGACAAATTTGAACTTTCTTGGGCTTGCCATATCCCACTACTAAAAATTTCAAATCTTCATATTAGATTGCATTTCTAAAGAATCTTCCCAAGTCATGTCTGAAATAGGCTCCGCCACATTCTAAGCAGTTCAACTTGCCAAATCACAAAATAATTAATTTTGAAAATTTGTAATAGTTAATATAGAATCCTTTCATAGAGTTAACCCTGATATCATTTTATCTAATGTGGCCAATTTCCATGTAGAGCTCCTTTCTGTTTGGAATATTTTAAAGTTTTATTTATTCATAGGATAGGTTTTTAAAAATGTCAAAATTCAAGTTTCGGGTGTTTGGAGAAAAAATAAAAGATGGGTTATGTTTTGGGGTTACAATGCATTATTTGATCAAAATTTAATGCAAAAATGACTTTTAGATCAAAAGTTATAAGATTTTTCATTTTTCCTTAGAATTATGAATTCAATGTTTTAAAGATTGCTAAATCTTCCAAGGAAAATTAAATTTTGTTTTCAAAATAAATTATTGTCAAGGAAAAATGTTATATTCTTTTGGAAGTATTATAGGCTCTTATAATTATTTCAGTGTCCGAAATAGTTTTGGTACCACTTAAAGGACCGATGGTCATCATGTTAAAAGAAAAGCAAGGTTTAAAAGGTCATTGCCACATTTACATGGTTATGGAAGTGGTTTTGGGAATCAAAATGGGTTTCAAAGCTCCCTCCTTCCATCAAAGTGCAAGCAAAGAACATGAATTATTTTATTCCACAACTACTCTGATCGATAGATATGTGAGAATGAGTTATTTGAACAAACTTAGATGCTTTCAAACAAGTGCAAATGGTAGGTGTAAATTTAAAATTCCCAACCAGTACCACACCTTCCTTACATGCAGCTTGAGTATAAGTTTCTCATGGATACAAGGGCTAGAGCATCTGCATATATAGACATAAAAAGTTATTCATGATAGAGACATATTAATTATTTAAGATCAAAGCATAAACTATGATGAAGATAGAACTTGTCTTGCAGATCAATTTATGGGATTTCCTCAAGAATCCAAGTATGCAGGTCACCTTGAAATTGGAGATGCTGGTTATATTACAACTGAAGGCTGCTATATATTTTGGTTTCTATATCCTTTCTTTGTTGCTCATAGTCAGCTACATTTTCCATCAAATATGAAGTCACCCACAGTACTTCTGGAGGGGTTTGTATCAAGAAACTGGTCCACATTTTTTAGTGTCTGCATGGGGTACATTTATGATATTAGATTATGAATATACAAGTAATGATGGATGGTTGACAATAACATGGGAGTTGGATTGCTTTGTCAAACCCAACTTTGGACAAGAGAATATGGTAATAGATATTATTGTAGAAAATACTCTTTCAGAACTAAGCATATCAAATTAGAATGGCAATGTTCTAAATGAGTGCATTGTGAAGCCTTAATTAGTTTGCCAATTCAATTATTTGATGAACTCTGTTATCTTCTATATCACAATTTATGCCAAGCTCCAGCTCATTTGCAATGTCCAGTTGAGAAATAGGTAGTCATGGTCATATTACACTTATCCAGTGGAATGACAATGTTAATTGTCAGTGAGCTCTTTGATTGTGGGAAGTCCATAGTGGTTAAATTGGTAAAGAAATTTATATTTTTTATGGAAAAAAGGGAATCCAAATATATTCAGTAACCATTAACCATGCAAGAGTTGGTTCAGGGAACCCAAATAGACCAACTGTCATCTTCATTTTCTTAGGTCCTACAGGGGTTAGACATGGAAAATTCTAATTACCTAAAGCTATTAGACAATGCCTTTATAGTGTTGTCTTTTTTGGCATCAGGCAAATTTACCGTCAGCAATTCATCGTCGGAAAATTAACCACCAACAATTCATTGTGGGAAAATTCACCGCCATGAGAAATTCACTTTAAAGAAAATTAATCGCATTAACATTTTTTAATATATGTTTCTAAGACTTTGAATTTTTTTTGCAAAAAAATAATTTTCACTGCATTTTTATTATCATAAATCAAATTCTTCTTTTTCAGATTTTTTTTTCAATTTCTTGGAAATATATATTAAAAAATGTTAATGCTATTAATTTTCTGCGGCGATGAATTACTGGTGGTAAATTTTCCTTAAGGTGAATTTGTCATGGCAGTGAATTGTTGACGGTGAATTTTCCTAGAGCCGTCTTCTTTGATGAAATTGGAAAGGATCATTCTTGTGTTTTCAATATGATGCTTTAAATTTTTAAAGAAGAAAAAACAATGCTCAAGAAAATACATAGAAAACCATCTTAACTTCTTGCTTACATTAATTGTGTCTTGCAAGGTTATAAATGATAATCCTCAAACTTGTTATCAAGTTAGCAAAACTGATCCAGACTTAAGTCTTAGCTTTGGAAAATATAAGGCTATTACTCACAAAAAATATTTTTATCTCCTGGAATTGGGGAGGAAAGTCTTGAGTTGGGTCTAATCTATCCTATAATCTTCCAAGAATTGGCTCAAAAACCATCCCTAGATATTCACCTTGCAAGGGAATTCGTCAAGAAGATGATTTTCTTCAGAGAGATTTTGCTTGGCTTTCAATAAATTGGTGGGGAGCTTATGTGTGATGTCATTAATTAGTATAGGTAAATGCTGCTTTGACTAAAACGTTAAAGAAGGGAACTAGATTTGGTGCCTCATTTATTGCAAAAAATATTCTAATAGAGATGGTTATAAAGGAAGTGCCTAGCATAGAGATGGTCTGATTTATCAATTCAAAAACATAAGCATGCATGAGCATGTTACACTTGGCACGAGCTTTTACTCAGAGAGAGAGATGATAGTTAAGTTTAATGGTTGTTACCATGGCCATGCAGAATCTTTCTTGGTGAATGTAGGCAATGGTGTTACAACTCTCGGGCTTCCCAATTCGCTTGGTGTCCTAGAAGCTTCTATGATATTCTTACTACACCGTTCAATGATATATGGGTGGTGGAGAAATTATTTAGTCATAACAAATGACAAATTATTGTTGTGATTCTTGAGCCTATGGTAGGCAATTCAAGATCCATTGTTCCTAAAAGGGGTTTTTGGAGGAGCTGAGGGAGCTTACAAATGTAAAAGGAACACTTTTGGTCTATGATGAGGTTATGAAAGGTTTCAAGATAGCATATGGAGGTTCTCGAGAGTATTTTGGCATCACCCCAACTCTTAAACACTTGGGAAAATCACCGGTGGAGGCTTTCTATTTGGAGCATATGGAGGCATAATAGAAATAATGGAGATGGTAGCTAGCCCCTACAGGCTCAGTATGCTAGGAACTCAAACATGACAATCATTCTCCTGTTAACTTTAAGTAAAGGCATAGATTTTATTATAAAGTTAATGATTATAACATATTAATGAGTTAAAAATACTTATGGGAGTTACTTTGTGTTGACTTGTTTTTTATGACAACACCAACACAGAATAAAATGTCCAATGGTCACTCTATTCTATCTTGATCAAAGTATTCTGCATGCTAAGATTGCGTGAAAGTTCATGCATTCAACTCCAAGGTTCCTTTTATTGTGAATAGACTCAGTTGGTTGATGTGAATATGCTGGGTATTCCAAGGGGACTTACGTAATTGTTCAACTTCGAAGAAAGGATTTTCAAATTTTGGGAGATTTGTCAATGAAGCTTGGGTTCTTAAACTAACCAGATAATACTGAATGTAAAAAGGGTATAGGGATTAGAGATGCTACCATCTAATCCTAAAGGGTGGAGGATGAGGATTGACTTAAACAATCTTCAAACTAGACTTTGCTTCTTCTCCCTTTGGACAACTTTGACAAAGTTGGTGCAATCTTCAAAGGATGAGAAAGGTGTTCAAATTATGACACAACATGTACATACCATCACAATGATGCATATGGACATATGAGCCACAATCAAAGTTAAGTGCCAATACTCCAGTTGACCACGCAAGGCGAACTTACCATCAACAAGCCCGCTAGTGGTATGGATGAAAGAAGATACGCTCAAACCGAAACACCACACTCCACAACTAACAACTACTTGCATAAAATAAAGTCTACTCTACTCGATCTACTTGAATCGGAAAGATGAAAGGGCCTTGCTAGCTACTCATAACAAAAGAAGAAATCACCAAGCAATGAAACTCTTTGTATTATGAAAAGTGTTCACAACAACCATTTACAAAACTTTCAAAGGGAAAGTTTTCCTTCCTTTTCAAACTAAAATATCTTCTAAGTTAACTCTCTATCTATTCTAACTTCTATCTTCTCTGACTTCTTGATCTAATATCTACTTAGATTACAAATGAGGGGGGATGCCCCTTTTATAGTTGGCCCAGTCCAGTGAACGGCTTAGATTGAATTACAATAAAGGGCTCAGATTGAGCCACACATGCCCTAATTAGGGTTTTTGCCCTAAAAACCGCCACTGAGAGGAGTGTGGCAATAAATGCACAAAGATTCTCCACTCCCCATTATGAGCAATTAATGCCCACTATCTTCTTCTAGAAGATTCTCATCTAGAAACGTGTTCCCACTGTCTACTTGCCAATTCTGTTGCGTTAGGAGGAGGCAACAACACTTGGTTCAAATCCTCTTTGCAAAAAGTTCCTCTGTTGCTTTCATTCCTGGATGCATTTCTCTCTTGTGACTTTCACATTTCTCTAGCCGACTGCCTTGGGCGCATTTGCCTCTTTTGCATCACGTTCTTAGTGCCTTAGACAAATCTTCACTTTCATTTTTCTTTCCAAAGTTGTAACATTGTCTAGCCTCATCACCTCAAGTCCTTACGCTCAGGCTCCATTGTTCATCCTGCATAATAGAAAGAAAAGCATCAGAACACTTATAATATAAATTCACTTTACCTACCCAGTTTCCATGTTCTGACCGCTTGATCTCCTGATCTTGATAGAGTTCACCATTTCCAGCAAACTTTTATAACTTTTCAACATCTGAATGCTTGATGTTCTAGCTTCATTCCATCTTCAAATTCTCCTATGCCTTGGACAAATTTCATCTCCACCCTGTGAGTGTATTTGACCTCTTGAGCTTTATTTTACCATGCTTTAGAAAATTTATCCCTTAGAGCCTTAGGAAATTTGTTAAATGGGTGCCAGGATGAAATCTCTGCCGAAACAACACGAGCAAGGTGTGGAAGAACCTCAAATCATCTCCTAGTGAGAAATATCCAATACCCAAAAGAAATTTCGCCTCATAAATCATCGTTTTCATGTGTATCCAAATGAAGGGGTACATTTTATTTTTATTACTTTTGAAAAATAATAAAATTTGCTAAGGTTGATTCCATTTTATTCAGGATGTATTCCACACCTGCAGTCTTCATTTTTTTATGCCTTGGCACTTTCCTTATTTCCTAAAGAAATTCTCTTCCTGCTTATGGGCACAATTCACCTTGTACTTGGAAAATTTAATATCATCTCTTCCTTAGGCGAATTTTCTAATTTCACCTTGTAAAATGCCTTGGAAATTTTTAATTTAATCAACTCACCTTGGGTGCACTTCATAACACATACCTTTACCCTCATCTACCAAGCATTTCCATGCCTTAGCAACCTTTACCTTTCACTTAGCAACTTTTCTCAAGTCCCAACTTCCTTGGAGTGCATTTGAAATCTTTACATCCATTTTCTAACTTAGACACTCCTTTAGCATTTCCTTCTCTCTAGGCACATTCCCTTCAGTGGCATTTTATTTTAATGCCATAGAAAAATTCCTAAGTCTTTTATCTCCTCCTTACCTTGGGTGCATATGACCCCTTGAACTTTCATTTTCAACGCCTTAGAGATTTCTCAGCTTGTCATTTCCTCCTTATGATGGGCGTAAAGGGGTCTACTTTTTCTATGCCTTAGAAACATTTTACCAACATCCTCTCAACCTTGGGCACATTTTACCCTTGCTGCTTTTATTTTCCACACTTGGATTTATTTGAGGCCTCCTCACAACTTGGGCGTATTTCTACATGCAAGCTTCCATTTTCAATGCCTTTGGCAAATTTTGAAATGCCTTAGAAACTTTTTAAGCCTCCATATAAGCTTGGGCGCATTTCAAGGTGCTTACTTTTATTTTTGACTTAGAAACCTTTTAAGCCCTCACATTGCCTTGGGCGCATTTGAGAGTATGTGCTGCAATTTTCATACTTAGAAATTTTCATAACACCACTTCACTTCATGGGCGCATTTCCTACTCCATGCTTTTGTTTTCTTGCCTTAGACAAATTTCTAAGTCTCCACTTCTCCTAGGGCGCATATTGGAAGTGTAGCTTTCATTCCATACACTTAGAAATATTTTTGAGTGGCTTTCACCTCAAGGGCGCATTCAAGGGGGTGGGCTTTCATTTCATACTTAGAAACTTTTTTATATCATCACCTTCCTTGAGGGCGCATTTACATGTGCAAGCTTCTATTTCTCTTGAGGGCGCATTTTCATGGGTGTGCTTCCATTTGAGTGCCTTAGAAACTTTCTAGCCTGCCATCTACTTTTGGACACATTTCACCCCTAGCACTTATGTTTTCAACGCCTTAACTTTTCATTGCTTCATGGGTGCATTTTGCATGCCAACCTTCCATGTTAGGGCGTCATTTGAAGGTGAAGTTTGATTTTATACTTAGAACATTTTGATCTCTTCAGCCTGTCTTCACATTCTATTTTTAGTAGGTCTTTGCTATTTTGACCTCCATAGCCCCGTTTGTCATGAAATTTTCACCATGTGACCTCCTTTGCTTGGTGAACTTGTTTTCACCTGTCCTACATGCGAACCTGCTATTTATAGTAAGCCCTTGACTTTCTGACTTCCATTGCTTTGTTTGACTTGAATTTTTCACCACGTGGTCCTCATCGCTTGGTGAACCTGTTCGCACCTGCCCCTCATGCTAACCTGCTATTTATAGCCCGGTTCTGGAGGTGACTTACTATAAATAGTAAGTGCTCAGATTGCACCCATATTTCACTAGTAGACTACTTGAAGGATGCTGATCGCAGTGGGATACCTTTATTTTTCAAAATTCTGGCTTTTTACCCCTCTTTTTAGGCATCGAAGCTGGAAACCCTAATTTGATATGCATGAATGGTCTTCGTTTGACCTCGTTTCTATTGCTTGCCACTCTGCTTGCTGGACTAAAGTGTTGGGTAGCTACTAGGATAAAACTGCTATTTATAGTAAGTGTCCGAAAAGTGGTCAATTGGACGTCGGATGAGTTTGCATGTTACAGTGCCCATGGGATCTCAAAAAACCCAGAAAAACCCAGAAAACTGGTCAACATGCGAGCATTGGCTAAAAATAGTAAGTCCTTGAAACTTGATCTTCTCTGCTTGCATGTCGCACTGTTGCGAAGCTCTCGAAAAAACCACATGGAATATCCGGACATGCATTGAAAATACTGCATGCAAACCCTAAAAATAGCCTCAGAAGGCTGTACCGTTGAAAGTCACCATCTTGATTTGCATGTTACACCATCACAAAGGTCTTGGAAAACCCAGATCCATTCTCCAGTCATGCATTGGAGAATTGTTCGTTTAAACCCTGAAAATAACCTATGAAGGCTGAACTGCTAAAAATAGTCAGTTGTCTGAATCTGCTCAAATTTCATGTGTAGGCACTTGGAAGCTGCCTGAATGTGTTGAAGTAGTTAGAATCCCGAAATCCTGATGAAAAGCTCCCAGATTGAACACTTACTAAAAATAGTAAGTTGTCAAAACATGATGAAAATTCAGTGGGAGCCTGCTGGAAGCCTTCTGAAAGCAATGTTAAGCTCAACTATTAATTAGTCAACTCAATTTAACTTCAAACTGGCTTGAAGAATGAAAACCCTAATTTCATCAAAACGTGCTTCAAACTTAGCCAAAATTTCCAAATTAGATCAAATGATAGGACATCCCCAGAAGGACAAAAAGATCAAAAGGTCAGAGAGACGCAAAACAAAAGCCAAAAGACCAAAATGGAGCAAAATTAGGGGGTCCCCATCTGGCATGGGGTGATGTGTGAAAAGGTCACAACACTTTGTAAATTATTTTTTATAAAACTCCCAAATTAAAAGAATCAATTATGAGATTGTAGTGTTAGATATGGAATGATGTTCATTGTAAAGAAGATTGATTTTTTTTGGGAGGAGATGAAAACAGTAGGTTTCTTTTTCAACATGGTCATTTATACAGGGATTGTAGAGTCTATGAGCTCTCATCATATTAGAGGAATAAAGAGTCATTTTAATTGATGTGTTTATTTGTTATTTTTTTTATTGCAAGTTTTTTTGTGTGAATTCTCAATATTTCTTTGGTATTTCCTTTGTTAAATTTGGCTATGGATGTATTTGTTATAAAATCTGTGAGTTTTGATAGTTTTATGTCCATTTATATGTTTAAAAGAAGTTATTTCTTATCTTCTTAATTATCATTCGTGGGTGTGAAATTAATGATTTGTGTGTTGTTTGTTTTTGTTTCCTTCATTCTAAATCTATCTTTGGAGGTCTTAGGTGGTTTTCAATTGTTCCTATAAGAGATTTCTCTCTTTTCTTTTTGTTCTTACCTTTTCTACTTTCTGGTAAAAAACGTACCCCAAATTCCAAATTGTATCATACGAGAGAACTTTACCTCTAAAATTTAGAGGAAGATCGCTAACCCAATAGCGATCTCTCCAATTGTTGACCAATTTGTTGCTGCTCGCTAGGCAATCTAGGATTATTTTGCAAGACAAAACCATAGCGATAAATCTATTAACCAACAAATTTGTGGTGACTCTACAAGGGAATCGAAAAGTCTGATGCTCTCTTTTCTTCAGATATCTCTAGGTACCTTCCCCAAAATGGAGTTTGACAACTATGTTTGATTAAAAATCTCATAAGGATTGTTCAATGCTAGAAAAATCCAAAGAATCAACAAAGTCCCGTGAAACAACCTATACCAACAATTAAAGAGATTCTTGTTGTAGATGACAAGATACTTCATTCCTTTTGGAATAGTGTTACAATAAAGTATTTCAGAAGCTAAAAGGAAAGGGTTGAATCCCTTAGAAGATTAAACTTCTAAACTTCTAATGGTGTTTGTATCATAGATTTCATATGCTCAAAGGACTTAGAAAGGAAAATATATTTGCTACAGACTCAAGTAGAAAAATTAACATTACTCAAAGAAGAATCAAAAAAGTTATGATAGTCCTACTATTTCTCATCCTCATGATTCTTACAATTTTTCTCTCCTTAATGAACAAGATTCTATGGAAGCATTAGTTGAACCCCATGAATTTTCCATACCATGGGAGAAAGATCATCATCATGAGTTTCACCAAGAAAATACGATATCAAAAAGACATCATATTTTGCATCAATGAATGATGATTGAAGAACTAAGTAAAAAACTAGAGCATATTTTGCACAACAAAAAAACACAAAATATATTTATTCACTTATACAACATACTACAACATACTATTATTTCTTACATTGCAAACTGGATGGGAAGAAGTTGAATTTATAGATCTCTAGAAGACAGGAGATACATGCTAAGAGTTGGAGGTCGGAGCAAGAATTTTCTCAAAGACAAAAGTCTCGAGAGAGACATGGAGGATAGATTTCTGGAAATGTCTGTAATTAATGGAACCAACTACATCATTGTACTATACCCAAATAAACATTAATTTCAACACTCCCCCATAATGTTTATTTGGAGAGAATAGCAACTTCCTTGATATGTAACAAGTTTCTTAGTTAGACAAATTTTACAATGGGTTCAAATGCTTTTGTAAAGATGTTTGCAATTTGATCCTTAGTTCCACAAAATTGTAGCTCCACTACTTGACTTTATTTCAGGTCACAAACAAAATGATTATGCACTTCTATATTCTTAGATTTGGCATGATATACAAGATTTTTTGCTAGCTTAATAATGCTTTGATTATCATAAAAAAATATAGTAAGAGAATCTTGTGGATGGTGTATTTCTTCAAGTAGTCTTCTAAGCCACAATGCTTCTTGAGATACCTTTGATGAACCAATATATTTAGCCTCTATTGATGATAGTGACACCATTGATTGCTTCTTGCTTCTCCAAGAAATTGGTCGTGATCCAAGGTGAAAGATGTATCCCAAAGTTGATTTTCTATCATCAATGTCACCTGCATAATCATAATCTGTATAACCAACTAGAGTAGGCTCTCCTCCATAGTTGTATTCAATGCCAAGTTGATAAGTACCTTTAATATATTTTAATATTCTCTTAGATGCTTTCCAATGATCAATGTGAGGATCTGCCATGCACCTGGATACAACACCAACTACATATGCAATATTTGGTCTAGTTATGGTGAGATATAAAAGACTTCCAACTAATTGTCTATACAATTTTTCATCCACCTTATTCTATGTAGAGTTAGCACTTAATTTTAATCCCACTTCACATGGTGTATTAGATGCTTTACAATCACTCATATTAAATTTTTTCAATACATCAAGAGATTTTTTTTTTTGAGAAAGCATGATCCTTTCTTCTTCTCGCCATACTTGCATACCCAAGAAATAGTGCATTAGTCCTAGATCATTTTTTTCAAAAGATTGTTTAAGTTGTTCCTTGGTACTTTCAATGCACTTTGTGTGATATCCTGTAATGATTAAATCATCCACATATAGTACAATAATAACGATTTTATCATCAATATGCTTTACATACACATCTAGATCAGCTTTACTTCTTTTAAATCCTACATCTATAAAGTACTCATTTATTTTGGAGTACCATGCCCTTGGAGCTTGTTTAAGACCATATAGTGATTTTTTCAATCTACACACTAAATTTTCTTCACCAACTTTAACAAATCCTGGTGGTTGTTGCATATAAATTTTTTCTTTTAAATCACCATGTAGAAATGTACTTTTTACATCCATTTGAAAGATTTTCCAACCAAATTTTGTAGCTAGAGCAACTATTATACGGATTGAACTCATTTTAGCAACTAGAGCAAAGGTTTCAGTATAATCAATACCTTCTATTTGTGAGAAGCCTCTAGCCACTCGACTTGCCTTAAATGTTTTTCAATAGCTCCATCTAATGTAAAATTTGTTCTATAGGTTCACTTGCAAGTAACCACACTTTTACGTTTTGGAAAAGTTGCCAATTCCCAAGTTCCATTTTTCATCAAAGAATTGTATTCATCTTGCATTCTTGCTTCCCATTCTTCTTTTCCTTTTGCTTCCTCATATGTACTTGGAGTGTCAACCTGCATCACCCTATTCATAAGAGCATAGTTAGCAAACTTATTTCTAGGCCCTTCTTGGTAGATTTCTTGAATGCTTCTAGTCTTTTGTGTGTCTTCATCATCACTTTCACTTGATGCTTCAACTTGTGTTCCTTCTCCTCTTGCATAAAATTATGCACCTTTATTTGGATCATTAGTAGACTTATCTTCATCAATCAAGATTGGAAAGTAAGATAATGTAGGATAATGTTCACTCTCAATATCTGCATCAAACCATATATTTAGTTTAATATGACTTTCATTTGTTTTAGGATTATATAACCTATATCCTTTTGAATCCTCACTATACCCAACCATTATGCACTTCTCACTTTTAATTTTGAGTTTGTTCCTTCTTTCATCAAGAATATGGGTATATGAATTACAACCAAAGAATCTAAAATGAGATACTGTAGGATTTCTACCACTCCATGCCTCTTCTAGTGTTATGTTCAAAACTTCCTTCTTAGGCATTCTATTCAAAATATAAATTGTAGTACAAATTTCTTCAGCCCAAAATTTTACTTCTATATTTCTAGAGTGAAGCATGCATCTAGCCAATTCTATTATAGTTCTATTTTTTTAATTTCTGCAACTCCATTTTGTTGGGGTGAGTAGGAGACAGTTGATTCCTCGTTTATACCATGTTTACAAAAATCTAAAAAATATTTGTTCATATATTCCATATCTCTATCTATTCTTATTATCTTTAAAGATCTTCCACTTTGATTTTCACTCTGCCTTAAACTCTTTAAACTTATCAAACACTTCATCTTTCCTTTTTAGAAAATATACCCAAATTCTTCTAGTGTAATCATTGATAAAGGTGAGGGCATACGTTGATCTTGCAAGTGATGGTGTCCTAAAAGGACCCATTATATCACTATGAACCAAATGTAAAGGAGTTTTCTCTCTCCATGATTTACCTTGTGGGAAACTTTCCACATGTTGTTTTCCAATAGCACATCCTTCACCCACCTTGTGACTTGATGAGATTTTTGGAAGCCCATGCACCATGTATAGTTTCTCCATAAGTTTGAGACTTTGATAGTTGATATGTCCCATACGCTCATGCCATAACCTGCTCATATCATCATATTTGGCAATAGCACACATATTCTCATTTCCACATTTAGACTTATGAATTCTTAGAATTTATATAACCCATTCTTCATTTTACCAATTGCAGTTGAAATTTTTAATTATTACTCACATCTTTGATTAAACATTTGTCATTGTAAAATTCTATTTTATACCATTGATTAGAAATTTGAGATATAGAAAGAAGATTCGTCTTCAATTCTGGAACTAACTTCACATTTTTGAACACACCATAATGAACTTTAACATTTCCAGTTCCTTTAACTTCCAATGCACTATTATTCCCTAAATATATTTTCTCTGAATTGTTATCATTATTTAGTAATTCAAATTGTTCCTTATTATAACACATATGTTGTGTGCCACCAAAATCAATAACCCAATCCTCCTTATAAGAATTATTTGCTTTAAGTGCAATACAAAGAGCATTACTTTTAGAATCAAAACTTTTTGTGAGCTTATTTTTCTTGCTTTTTGTATCTTTAATCCTCTTATAACATTCATTGGCTTTGTTTTCCCACAATAATTACATTTCCATTTGATTTTATTATAATCTTTAGATGGGACATTTTTATTCTCATACTTCCAATTCATTTCTCTAAACTGATTTTCTTGTGAATTTTTGTAATTTTGTTTCCCTTTCATTATGAATTCTTGAGATTCATCATTAAATGATTCTCTTTCTTTAATTTGACGGTTTTATTCTTGCACTAGCTTAGCACATAATTCTTCAGATTTAATACTCTTTAATTTATCTGTAGTATCTAGTCCCCTTATAAATGCTTGATAAGATCTTGGAAGACTTTGTAAAACTATTTGCACAAAATATTTATCATCGATATCTTTTCCAAGAGAAGCAAGTTCATTTTTCTTTTCCTTTAATTTACTTAAATGAGGGACTAAATCTTGTGAACTTGATAATTTCATATTATATAACTTTGTGGTGAGAGATAGGATCCATACATCACCTGAATTTTTATATATATTTTTCAAATATCCCATACTTTGACTCCACTTCTTTCATTGCAAACTTCTGGAAAAACTTCATTTAAAAGTGTAAGCTTGATTAATGCTGCTACCTTTTCGTCCCTTGTATCCAAATCTTCTTGATCTTTTTAGGATTTTCTAGTCTTTGTTCACTACCAGTAACAATCTCATAACAATTTTGAAGAGTTACAAAAATTTCTATATGAGATACCCAATCATAATATTTTTTCCATTTAATTTAACCGTGGGCAACAAAATACCAAGATAATCCATTCTGTCAAATTCCCTCCTTTTTGGATGAGAATGAAAGATACTTCAAAATCTTTAACACCCAGATTAAAAGATTGAAAATTTCTCACCAATTTTTCTCTGTAGAAGTTCTTTCCTTTGTTGTAGTATTGTTCAATTGCCACAAGAATGTTGGTGCTGCTCAAGACTGAATTACAACTGCAACATCAAGAATTCACACTACAAAATCTCCAAATTACTACCCAAGATTTAAAATCTGCTCTGATACCATGAAGAACTAAGTAAAAAAATAGAGCATATTTTGCACCAAAAAAAATAAAAATAAAAATTATTTGAACACTTATACAAAAACATACTATTATTTCTTACATTGCAAACTGGATGGGAATAAGTTGAATTTATATATCTCTTAGAGATCTCTAGAAGACAAGAGATACATGCTAAGAGCTGGAGGTTGGTGCAAGAATTTTTCAGAAGGAAAAATTGTCGAGAGAGACCTGGAGGATAGATTTATGGAAATGCCTATAATTAATGACACCAACTACATCGTTGTACTGTACCCAAACAAACATTAATTTCAACAGTGATCATAGTGAAGACTATGAAGAAGATTTCTCTTATATTACATCTTAGAATAATCAGACACTCTATGAACCCAAGCAAGTCGAGTTTCTCATGAGTTTCTATGGTGGCATGCAATCTTCTCTTGATAAGGTACACCCTTCTTTGTTTCAAAAATTGCAAAAAATCAGACAAAAGATGTGAGACAAACTTGCTTTATTACTAATGAACATATTTATTATAATCAAAATATTAAAAGAGTTTCATCCGAGCAAGCATATATTCAGAAAGATGAAGTTGTTATTTTTGTCTACGATAATGCATGTGAAAAGCAAAGAAAAAATGATGAAGCAATGAAATCGGTAAGGAATAATTCTAGTGAAACATGTTATCAAAATCATAAAGATGTGTTATGTTATAATTCCATTGAAGGTTTTTCAGTGCATGATTTGGCTGCAAAATAAATTCTAGATCAAGTTGAGAAACAAAGAACTGAACACTCTCCTAACATGCATATAGACTAAACAAATTGAACAATCATCGACAAATCTTTAAGGAGGTGATGAGAGAGTATCATAAAGAAATTCAAGGATGTCTTTATTCCAAATTGGTGTCTTAAAACTTCAGAGTATGCTTCTTATGTGGAGAAGATATTGTGATTCCCCATTATTAGTCATGGAAGAAAATTGCTCTGCTGTTGGAACAAAATTGAATAGAGTCAGTAGTGACTCTTGTGGTAATAATGTTCACATTGAAGAAAGAAAAATCATGTTTATGCCTTTGTTTACTCCCAAGTTAGAAGCTTTTACTTTTTATGTCAGTGAAGAAACAATGAAAGGATATATAATTAGAACAAAGGGTGAAGAAGGTTTTGAAGGCCAAAGTAGCATGGATGTTTATGTAAGAATGGGAAATGTTCTTGATGAAATTGCAAAGAGATTTTTGAACTATACTAATGGTAAAAAAAACATAGATGAGCATCCACAAGAACCATTCTTTCCTTAAAAAATGGAGGCCTTTATCTTTGATGAGATTGAAAAATATTCAATAGTTGATGAAGTTGAAAAGAGGGTTAAAATTTCATTGAAGGCAAAAGTAATTGAACAATCAAGATTTTGCACTTTACTATATATCCAGTTTGAATACTCATCATTTAAGTTTCTTGATAAATATCACAAATGAGAAATTCTACAAGAGAAAGTAATAAATTTCCCCACTTTCAAATGTTCCTTTTTCAAGGATAACATAACACAAAATTCTATAGCTTCATCTCAATATCATATCTCCTGCCATGCTGATCCAATAGATGTTACATATCCTCATAATGATAGAAATGAAAAAAATGATAGTCTTCATTCTCCTACTATTCATTTTCCAAGTTGGAGTCTAGAATGTTCAGCTGATGATTTCCTTCAAGTGCAAGAGAAGAAGTCTTTTATAAACAAACACGATCCTATGATTTTGAAATATGATATTATAAAACCAAAGCCAACATTAGCATGCATGGAAATTCCTTCATTCCACAGTCTATAGAGGAATTCTTGATTCCCCTTTTTATCTCTTCCCACTCAAGGAGGAGCAATGAAGGTTTGTTTAGTGTTGTGCAAGATGTCATTCAAGAAAATGTTGATGTAATTTGGCATGAATCAGAAGAATAGAATGAAGAGTGGTTGTTTGAGCATGAATTCTTGTTCAAATGTTTTTTGCACACCATTATCTTAAGTCTTGTTATGACAACACTTGCAATGTGGTGATTGGTTCCATCAACAACTCTTGGTGTTTATCCATTATTTTGCAAAGAGTATTATTTTTCTAAGCCTATGAATGGATTTGCATGACATCCTTTGTGGCAGCTGAGGTATGGGATGTTCCTTGCCATGAGGAAATGTTCCCCGCTCTTAGTTTAGGTCCCTTCTTTATTTCTCCTAGTTTCTGGCTTGCATTAAGTTTCTCCCCATTAGTCATGCTCTGCAAACTTCTTGAATCCATGGACCAATGGATAAGCACTAATCTAACCATCGATTCTATGATCATACTGTCATATTCCATCAATACCTTGATGATTATTTTTGCATGACCCCTAGCCCCGATGTAATTTGGACTAGGGGTGAAACTTCATATTTTAATATGTGGACATATATAAGTGTGTGTGCTTATGCGTGTGTGTGGTAATTCTGAACCTTGATGTTATTATTATTGAATGTGATCGTTAATATTAATATGTTATTTTAATTTAATGCATTAAATCTTTGGATTAACATTGACTAATGATTTGGTTGTTGGACTTGTGAGAGGTTTGTTGTTGGATGAAGATACTGGGGTGTAAAGTGAGGTGGATTTTGTGGTTTCGTTGGTTGAGAGAAAGAAAATCAGTATGTCATTCAAGAGTTAGAATTCGCGTGTGGTTTTGTCAACCTGAGGTTCATTCAACCTAGGACCTTGACATATATTAATTTCCATAGTTTACTTGTCTCGGCTAGGCAGAGCCATCAGGTCAACCTAAATTATTCCAATTAATTGACTTCTTAAACTGGTAAATTTATTAGAGGTTATTGAATGAATAAAGAAATTAGAAATAAATAAATAAATAAATTTGAAATCGGTAAATAATAAATAATAAATAATAAAGTGAATAACTATGAAATAATAAATAAAAACAAATTAAAACTATATATAACTAAAACACCCACCATGTAAATTACATATAAAAAATGGGCATTCAATAAAAGAAAAGGTAGGGGAAATCCATCAAATCCATAATGTTAAGAATATTAGGAAAAAACAATAAGGAATTTCTATTTCATGTATAATAAACATTTATAGGTGATCGGCGTTGAATAAAGACTATTCAATCGAACTATATGAATAAAGACCATACAATCGAACAAAAATAAAGCAAGGAAATAAATAAAAGAAAAGAGGTCTGAGGAAAGAATTCATGTGAATGAAAGGGAAACGAAGTAAAATAGTGCTTATTAAGGAACCTCATAAACCCTAGACCAAAGATAGGAAGAAGCTTGGTGTGGGTGAGGAAGCAGAGACATGAGAGGAAATTAGAACTTTTAAGAAGCATGGTGACCCCTTGTAACTGGAGAAAAATGGTAGGAAGTACCCTTGATCAGTGTGCCATGGAAAAACCAATCCATATCATCTTTATTTTGACTTGCATGGCCTCATTTGGTAAGGAGAAATTAGGGAAAAGTGAAGAAGAAGGCTGGTGGTGGCTAGGGCATTCTTCCTTGTTACTTCTACACCTAGACATCACAAACTCAGGTGTTATCTTCCTTTCCTTTTTGTAGTTATTTTTCTATATGATACCATAACTATACTAGAAGACTATTTTGGGCCTTTGAATCTTTATTTTCTTCTAAAAACTTTGGGTATGGTCTTTCTGTCTCACCCTTTTGCAGAGTTTTTTTTGATCATCTACTGGACAATGGAATTTTCTAGCTTAGGATACCTGATAAATTATAGAAGGAGTAGGGGAAAAATATGAAGCTTAGAATTGCTAGGTTGCACATATAACAACATAAATATAATGCATTACGATATGTGAGAATAAAGTGCTATAAACTACTACTTTGATGTGGTTACCATTTTACAAAAAATAATTTTGCTGTTCCTTTCCTTAGCATGGCAGCTTGTGTAGACCCAAAATTTAGTGTTGATTCAACTGCTCTCTCTCAGTGAAATTTTTTTTACCTAGCATGTTGGTTCCTTCACCCTTTCCCAAGAATCAAAATAAAATGGAAACATACTCTTACTACCGCATGAAGTTTCTCTTTACAGATTGCTTAAGGTAGCACTAGTGCAATAGAGGTATGTGAAGCTTCATGAAATTTCTTATTGCTGATAAAGAAAATATTGACTAAATGGATAAGTTGTAGTTTATTTATATATATATGGGTGCCTCTTAGCTAATATAATATTCAAATGTATCAAGGAAATGATATATATATGTTTATATACATAATTTTTGTGGCTAGAGGTTTTGTATTGTTTTTGAAATTGGGTGGTGTTTAGTTTCTTTGATCTATATTGGAGCTGATAAAAATAGTATGACAACATGCAAATAGATAGAGGAAGGGAGTATAGAGTTTATTTATCTGATTCAAAAGCATGAAAAAACATGTTAGTGAAGACTAAATAATGGTAGGAAAATTCCTTTTTACAAGTGTCTATTTATGTCATGATTATAAATATAAAGAAGAAATATTAATATCATGCTTCTTAAGTAGATTTGGGAAATGTGATACAATTATTTATGTATACTTAGATTTAGTGTCTCATAAGTTGAAATATCCACTCACCTAACAACCATAGGTGCATGTGTGTTGAAAGTAAGCTTTGGTTTAGTTGTGATAGCTCTTTGGAGTAAGAATTAATAGATGCCAATTAAGTTTAGTCAACTAGGCTTTTTAGACCCATAGGAATATGTTAACTTCCTTGGAACAATATTTAGTACTTAACTCTATTGAACAACTCAATAAATCACTCTTGAATAACGTTTCCTGTAGACTTTAATGGATTGATTTTTCTTAACAACAATGCTGGTAAAATTCTGATACAAAAAATAAAGTAACTCATTCTTTTAGTGACTTAGTGGACTGATTTTTCTTAAGTAATGGTGCTAGTCAAATCTGTGCAAATATGCCAAATTTTGGCTCTATGTAAAATTTTCTTAACGCCATTTGCTTGGTTGGTTGATAGGACAACCATCCATCCAAGTGTTTATAGCGGTTATGAACAACTGATTGATAGGGAAATATTTTTCAATTAAATGAATACTCCTATGGCATTGTGAGATTGCAACTCTTTCAAGTGCATGTCTTAAAATTATTACTAAAGGATAGAATGAATGAGGGTATCCTTTACAATGAATGCAGAGCTACCTTACCCTATACTATAAGGAGTCTAAGAGTATGTATTTATCTTAATGAAATAACTAGTAGTGCCATATAGGGATGCAACTAAGATGGGAATGTACTGATCTTGAGTTTGGAACCTACTTCCAGTCTAGCGCTAACCATGAGCTAAGGAGTAGTACTTGCTTGAGATGGATGATAGTCTAGGAGTAGTACTATGCTCGATATGGACAATAGACTAGGGGCAATACTATACTTGAGATGAACAATAGACTAGGAGCGGTACTAAGCTCGAGATGGATGGTGGTCTAGGGGTAGTATTATGCTTGAGATGGAAATTAGTCTAGGGGAAACTCTATGCTCGATATGGACAAGAGTCTAGAAATAGTACTATGCTTGAGATGGTCATTAGTCTAGGAGCATTCCATGCTAACAATGATTACCCTTGTTTGCTTAGCCGATAGATGGATAACGAGAAGGTGGATTCCCTACAAGCTCAAGTAGATAGAGCTAACCCCCTACGTATCCTTGTAGTTGTTGAAAGGAATCATAAGCTTACCATAACTAGGTGCATCCTAGGAAAAGAGGCACTAGGGAGATATTTTTCACATAGCTTAAGGGTTAAATGACAAATCTCTCTCTCTCACCATGGGCCGCATAATCTTCTTGGAGAGTTGGATAGGGTTTGAATCCACTTTGGTTGGGATCATTTTTCACCCCGCCACCATTAGAGTGAGTATGGACTGGGAGATAACACGAATGACAACCATGAAGGTATGTGCATTTCAGTTAACAACATTCTATATTGACTAATACAACAAGTTTGTATTAATGGTATATGTATTTGACATGATGCTAAAACTCTATAACCTGATCTCTACCATTGTTGTTTTATATGATTCTAACTTTCCATGTGATCCTTCTTGCAATGATGATAACAAATTTTCTCAGATTTGATCCTCTTGTTGGGTTTGTTGTTACATTGGCATTAGAGCCAAGTTATCACTAGTTAAGAATCAAGGAAGAAGATATTCCAAAGATAGCTTTTAGAACTAGGTATGGCCATTATGGATTCTTAGTGGTGCCTTTTGGCCAAACAAGTGCCCCCTCTACTTTCATGAGTCTCATGAACCATGTTTTCCATGACTACTTGGATAAATTTGTGCTAGTATTTTTGGATGACATTTTAATCTACTATAAAAAATTTTAAGAGCATGCGGAGCATTTAAGAATAGTTTTGCAAAGGTCTAGAGATCATAAACTATATGGGAAATTGTCCAAGTGTTGTTTCTTTCCTAGCCTAAAGTCCACTATCTGGGACATATTATGTCTGCCCAAGGAATTACAATGGATCCATCCAAGATACAAGTAATTGTGGAATGGCCTATTACAAAAAATGTGACTGAAGTAAGAAGCTTCATGGGTTTGGTAGGATATTATTGATGATTTGTGGAGAAATTCTCCAAAATAGCTAACCCCATAACCTCCCCTCAATGAAAGGGAAACAAATTTGAATGGATAGAAAAATGTGACATTGGATTCCAAAAGTTGAAGGAAGCTCTAACCACTTCACCAATTTTAAAAGTACCTAATCTGGATAAATAATTTGTAGTTTGGATGGATGCTTCATTGGATGGGTTAGGTGGAGTGCTAATGCAAAATGGACGAGTGATTTCCTTTGAGCCTAGGAAATCAAAGGATCACATACTCAATTATCCCACCCATGAACTGGAGCTAGCGACAATCATGCATGCTTTAAAGGTATGGAAACACTATTTGGTAGGAAGACCCTTCAAGCTGAACACTGATCATAAAGGACTCCAATATCTATTCTCCCAACCAGATTTGAATGCTTGTTACATAAGGTGGTTGGAATTCTTAAGCAACTATGAGATAGATATCTCATACATTAAGGGAAAAGAAAACCATGTTGCAGATGCCTTAAGTCGAAGGGCTAAATTAGCTACAATCTCATGGCTAAAACTTGAATTGTTAGAAAAGATTAAGTAAATAAAAGAACAAGATCCATTTTTTCAGCAAATGAGGCTCAAAGTGAAGTGAGGGATTAATCCAATTGAGTATCATGTGGAAAATGATGGAATCCTTCGTTATTTGAACAAAATTTATGTACCAGAAGAGGATGGTTTAAGATTGAAAATTATCATAGAAGGCCTTAATGTGCCTTATCAAGCACATCCTAGGGTGAATAAAATGTAAGCAGACCTAAAAAACTCATTAATTTTGGCCGATAATGAAGAAGGAAATAGATTACTATGTCACCAAATATCTTGAATGTCAGCGAGTTAAGACAAAACACTGTCATCATGTGGGAACACTTTATCCTCATGATATACGATAGTGTAAGTGGTTTCTAATTTCCATGGATTTTGTGATAGGATTGCCTAAAACTCGACATCAACACGATAGTATATTAGTGGTGGTTGATAAACTAACCAAGGTAACACACTTCATACTAAGCAATGTGAAGGATGATGCCCCACTTTTGGCTAAAAGATTCATAAAGGAAGTCATTAGGCTATATGGGATGCATGAGGTAATCATTTCTAATAGAGATAAGTTGTTTACTTCTAGTTTTGGACCTCGCTTATGACCACATTAGGAACCAAAATCAATTTTAGCACTTCTTACCACCCTAAAATGACTGGCCAAACCGAAAGAGTCAACCAAGTTATGGAGGACATGCTCAAAATGTATGCCATAGATCAACCCACTAAGTGGGAGGATTATCTACCATTAGTATAATTTTCATATAACAATTCATACCATTCTTCCATCCAAATGGCTCCATTTGAAGCATTTTATGGTAGGAAGTGTAGAAAACCTGAGTATGTGTAGGATCATCATGGAAAAAATAGGCCCTTAAATGGCGAAGATAATTCAGAAAATCAGAGTTAGGTAACCTGATGTAAAAATTTGAATAAGTTATCTATATTGTTTCAAAAGTATGTAAGAATAGAATCTGTAGCAAATTAAATGTAGTTTATAAACTACTAGGTTTATTTGAAAAAAAAAATCTATTTGGTAAAAATTTGAAATTTCAATGCAATAGTACTTAAATTTCAGGGAAAAATAAGAATTAGGTGTCTGTCTGACCACCCTAACCACAATAAAATGATAATATTTTTTTATAAGATTTTAGATATAAGTAGAGGACTCATGTCTTGATGTGATGCATATTTTTTTGTAATTTTTTTCCATGTAAATAATTAATTATGAATTTTTCATTACAAATTTTAAAGTATATAAAAACTCGTATGTTTGACCACCTTAACTTGGTCAAAACTTCATGAAATTCAATTTTTTTTTCAATTCTATAGTATGCAAAGCATAGAATGTGACACATGTTTCAGATTCAAAAAATATGACACTGTTTGAAAGCTATAGATGTTTTTCAATCAGCCTATCAATTAGGACTTTAGTCATAATTCAAATAGAAAATGAATAATAATTATTTATTAAATTCAAAGTAAAGAATAATTTATATTGGTGGAAAGTTGAGAATCTCCTTTAAAAACTCTTTTCATTTCATCAATTTTGGGTAAAAAAAAATTCATCAGCCACATGGGCCATCATATCATTTATATATCGCCACTTTTTGGCCAATCATGATCTTGCACATACCCACCTATAGGTTGGGATAGTTTACAAAATCAAGTAACTATTGGGCTGAAAATTCTTCAGGAATATGACGCTCAAGTGAAATTTATAAGAGAAAGACTGAAGCGAGCTTCTGATTGTCAAAAAACTTATGTTGATACCAAGTGGACCCCAAGGGAATTTTTAGTAGGAGACAAGGTTTTTCTACATGTCAAACTGCATGAAAGCTCAACAAAGTTTGGAAAAGCTGCTAAACTAGCTCTATGATACATGGGAAATTTCGGGATACTTGAGAAAATCAACCGTGTAGCTTACCAACTAGCTCTTCCACCATCTCTCTCTCACATTCACAATGTATTTCATGTATCCTTTCATAAGAAATATGTTGCTAACTCAACACACATAATTGATTGTCAGGCGCTATAGGTGGAAGACGTTGGAGATATCCACCTCGAACCGCTCACAATCATAGACATGCACAATATGCAATTGCACAACAAAACTATCCATAAAGTTAAGGTCTTATGGGACCAATATGGAGAACAAGGAGCTACATGGGAAGATGAAAATGTAATAAAACTAGAATATCCATACTTGTTTAATTAAGTTGAGCCGGCTTAATCCTAAGGGGGAAGTATGCCATATCCCCTCAATACCTTGATGATTATTTTTGTATGACCCCTAGCCTGGATGTAATTTTGACTAGGGGTGGAACTTCAGATTTTAATATGTGGACATATATAAGTTTGTGTGTGTGTGTGTGTGGTAATTGTGAACCTTGATGTTATTATTATTGAATGTGATCATTAATATTAATATGTTATTTAAATTTAATGCATTCAATTTTTGGATTAACATGGAATAATGATTTGGTTGTTGGACTTGTGTGAGGTTTGTCATTGGATGCAGGTACCGAGGTACAAAGTGAGGCAAATTTTATTGTTTCATTGGTTGAGAGAAAGACAATCGGTATGCCATTCTAGAGTTAGAATTTGCACATGGTTTTTTCAAAATGAGGTTCATTCAACCTAGGACCTTGACATATATTAATTGCCATAGTTTACTCATCTCGGCTAGGTGGAGCCATCAGGTCAACCTAAATTATTCTAATTAATTAACTTCTTAAACTGGTAAATTTATTAGAGGTTATTGAGTGAATAAACAAATTAGAAATAAACAAATAAGTAAATAAATCTAAAATAGTTAAATAATAAATAATAAATCATAAAGTGAATAACTATGAAATAATTAAAAAAATAATTTAAAACTATATGTAACTAAAACACCCACCATGTAAATTACATATAAAAAAATGGGTGTTGAATAAAAGACAAGGCAAGGGAAATCCATCGAATGCTTAATGTTAAGAAGATCAAGAAAACAAAAAATAAGGAATTTCTATTTCATATAATAAACATTTATAAGTGATGGGTATTGAGTAAAGACTATTCAATCGAACTATATGAATACATATTATACAATCAAAAAAAAATAAAGAAAGGAAACAAATGAAAGGAAAGAGGTCTAAGGAAAGTATTCATGAGAATGGAAGGGAAATAAAGGACAACATCGCTGATGAAGGAACCTCAAAAGTCCTAGAGCAAAGAGTGGAAGAAGCTTGGGGTGGGTGAGCAAGCAGAGGTAGGAGAGGACATCAAAGCTTTTAAGAAGCATGGCAACCCACTACAACTGGAGAAAAATGGCAAGAAGTACCTTGATCAGTGTACCATGGAAAAAACCTTCCATCTCATCTTTATTTTGACTTGTAAGGCCTTATTTGGTAAGAGAAATTAGGGAAAAGTGAAGAATAAGGCTGGTGGCGGCTAGGGAATTATTCCTTGTTACTTCTACACATGGACATCACAAACTTAGGTGTTATCTTCCTTTCCTTTTTGCAATTTTTTTTTGTGATACTATAACCATGTTGGAAAACTATTTTGGGCATTTGAATCTTTATTTTCTTCTTAAAAATCTGGGTATGGTCTTTCTGTCTCTTGATTTTACAAAGTTTTGTTTGAGCATCTACTAGACAATGGAATTTCCTGACTTAGGATATTTGATAAATTATAGTAGGGGTAGGGGAAAAATCTGAAGCTTAGCATTTCTAGGTTGCACATATAACAACATAAACATAATGCATTACGATATGTAAGAATAAAGTGGTATAAATTACTGCTCTGATGTGGGTTACCATTTTGCAAAATTTAATTTTGTTGTTCCTTTCCTTAGCATGGCAACTTGTGTAGACCCAGAATTTAGTGTTGATTCAACAACTCTCTCTCAGTGAACAAAATTTTACCTAGCATGCTATTTTCTTCACCCTTTCCCAAGAATCAAAATAAAATGGAAACATACTCTTACTACTGCATGAAGCTGCTCTTTATATATTGCTTAAGGTAGGACTAGTGCAATAGAGGTATGAGAAGCTTCATGAGATTTATGGTTGCTGATAAAGAAAATATTGACTAAATGGATAAGTTGTAGTATATATATATATATATATATATATATATATATATATATATATATGGGTGCCTCTTAACTAATATAGTATTTAGATGTATTAAGGAAATGATATATATATATATATATATGTTTATATACATAATTTTTGTGGCTAGAGGTTTTGTATTGTTTTTTAAATTGGGTGGTGCTTAGTTTGTTTGATATGTATTGGAGCTAATAGAACTAGCATGAAATCATGTAAATAGATAGATGAAGGGAGTATAGAATTTATTTATTTGATTCATAAACATGAAAAAACATGTTAGTGAAGACTAAATAATGGTAGGAAAATGCCTTTTTACAAGTGTCTATATATGTCATGATTATAAATATAAAGAAGAAATATTAATATCATGCATCTTAAGTAGATTTGGGAAATGTGATACAATTATTTATACATACTTAGATTTACTATCTCATAAATTGAAATCTCTAGTCACCTAACAACCATAGGTGCCTATATGTTAACAGTAAGATTTGGTTAAGTTGTGATAACTCTTTGGAGTAGGACTTAATAGATGCCAATTAAGTTCAATTTTCTTGGCTATTTAGACCCGTAGGAATATGTTAAATTCCTTGGAACAATATTCAACACTTAAATTTGTTGAACAACTCAATAAATCACTCTTGAATAATGTTTCTTGTAGAATTTAATGGATTGATTTTTCTTAACAATGTTGGTCAAATTATGATACCAAGAATAAAGTAACTCATTCTTTTAGTGACTTAGTGGACTGATTTTTTACTATGTAATGGTGCTAGTCAAATCTATGCAAATAAATAGAAATATGTTAGATTTTGGCTCTATGTAAAATCTTCTCAACACCTTTTGCTCAGTTGGTTGATAGGAAAACCATCCATCCAAGTGTTTATAGGAGTTATAAACAACTGATTGATAGGGCAATATTTTTCAATTAAATTAATACTCTAGTGGCATTATGATAATGCAACACTTTCAAGTCCATGTCTTAAAATTATTACTAAAGGATAGAATGAATCAAGGTATCCTTTACAATGGAATGAAGAGATACCTTACCCTCTACCGTAAGTAGTCTAAGAGTATGCATTTCTGTTACTAGAATAACTAGTAGTGCCATGCAAGGCTGCAACTAAGATGGGAACCTACTGATCTTGAGTTTGGAAACCTACTTCCGATCCAGTGCTAAGTATGAGATAAGGAGTAGTACTTGCTCGAGATGGATGGTAGTCTAGAAGAAGAAATATGCTCAAGATGGAAAATAGACTAGGGGTAGTACTATTCTTGAGACGAAAAATAGTCTAGGAGTGGTGCTAAGCTCGAGATGGATGTGGTCTAGGGTCTATAGTATGCTTGAGATGGACATTATAATAGGGGTAGCTCTATGCTTGATACAAACAAGAGTCTAGAAGTAGTACTATGCTCGAGATGGTGATTAGTCTATGAAGAATTCCATGCTAATAATGATTACCCTTGGTTTCTTATCCAATAAATGGACAATAGGAAGGTGGATTCCTTCCAAGCTCAAGTAGATAGAACTAAGCCCCATACGTATCCTTGTAGTTGTTGAAAGACATTATTAGCTTACCATAGCTAGGTGCACCTTGGGAAAAGAGGAACTAGGGGGATATTTTGCACATAGCTTAAGGGTTGAATGACAACTCTCTCTCTCTCTCTCTCTCTCTCTCTCCACATGCCAGATAATCCGCTTGAAGGTGTGGATAGGGTTTGAATGCACTTTGGTTGGGATCATTTTTCACCCCACCACCATCAAAGAGAGTATGGGCCGAGAGATAACATGAATCACAACCATGAAGGTATTTGCATTTCAGTTAAAAAAATTCTTTATTGGCTAATGCAACAAGTTTATATTAATGGTATATGCATTTGACATGATGTTAAAATGCTATAAGCTGATCTCTATCATTGTTGTTTTATATGATTCTAAATTTCTCTATGACCCTTCTTGCAATGATGATTAATTTTTTTTTCTCAGATTTCTTCCTCTTTTTGGGGTTGTTGTTGCACATACTTCATATTTTGTAGTCCTTGTCTCAATCTATAGAACCAAACGTTGGCCTCTCTTTCAACCTAACCAAATTTTAACTTTCTTAGGCTTTCCATATCCCACTACTAAACATTTCAAATTCTCATATCAATTTCCATTTCTAAAGAATCTTTTCAATCCCTATTGATGAGGGCCACATCACCCAAACCCACAAAAAACAACAATAGATAACAACACAAAAGATGCGAAAGAAATTAACCAACTTTCAATTATTTTCAGAAAATAAAATTACAGATTTAAACTTACATGCTACAACCTCATGGGCTTGATTCATTACAACAAAATCAACTCTAAAAAAGAACTATTATTTTGAGCCAAAATCTGCACTAATGGAGCCACCTTCTACAACCCCCTCATATCCCTTTTTATTTTACCCAATAACTACCCTAGAATGTTCTAGAAAGTGTAGCTTTCCCTTTTGTTTTGGTGCCAAAAGTCTGGCTGTTTGATTTCTAGCGTAGGAAGAATTTTTAATGAGATTCACTTTTTAGAGGGGCAACTTCGTGGGACCATAAATTTTGATCCGGGTGTCTGATTTTCTATTATTTCACATGGTTGGAAAGGTCTCAAGTAGGTTTACAATGCGTGAACCCACCATAGGTTAGTTCATCCACTTTTTGAGCTATTTTGGGGCCTCTAAAGTTTTATATTTGAATTTGAAGCTACATTGGAGAAATTTATCGAGATGGAAACTTTAATTTCTCCCAAACCATTCAGGGTATTGAGGCAATTCTTTTGTGACTGAAAACGTTTTTCAACTCAGCTCCTTTGAGTAAATTTTTAGGTCCATACGAGCATGTTTAGGCTGACTTACTAAAAATAGTAAGTGACCATTTTTTGCTATTTTTGACTTCTGATTGTCTTATACCCCTTAAGTGCCATCATTAGACTCAAAAAAACTAAAGAAAATAGAGAAAACATGTTTTTTGGGTGATGGAAGATTGCCCTACACCGTTGGATACTCCTGCATCACCTATTCAAAATAGACTTTAACACACTCTAAATAGTTTAACCTTCCAAATTATAAAACAAATAATTTTGAAAATACATAATATTTGATTCAAAATACTTTTATAGAGTCAACCTTAACATCATCTTATCTGATGTGGCCAATTTTTTTGTTATAGCTCCTTGTTGTTTGGGAGATTTAAATGTTTTAATTTTTCAAATACGGGTTTTGGAAAATGTCAAAATTCAAGTTTTAGGTGTCTAGAGAAAAATAAAAGGGGTTATGTTTTGGGGTTATTGTGCACCATCTGGTCAAAATTTCATGCAAAAATGAGTTTTAAGCTAGGAGTTATAGGATTAAATATTTTTTGCTGGAATTGTGAATTTGATGTTTCAAAGGTTGCTAGATCTTGCAAAAAAAAAGTTTTCAAAATAAATTATTTTTTGATCTTGATGAGGTTGTGATAACCTTGTTAGATCTAGGCATGGTTGTCACAACCTTTAAAAAATTTGACATCCCATTTGAAGGTGGAAAATTAGGCAAAAAAAGTTATAGACGTTTTTGGAGGTATGATAGGTTCTTATAATTATTATGGTGTTTGACATGGTTTTGGTAACCACTTAAAGGACCGATGGTCATCATGTTAAAATAAGAGCAAGGTTTAAAAGGTTGTCAACACATTTACATGGTTATGGAACTAGCTTGAAGAACCAAAAGGGGTTTCAAAACTGCTTCCTTCCACCAAAGCGCAAGCAAAGAACATGAATTATTTTATTCCATAGTTGCTCTAATCAATAGATATGTGAGAACGAGTTATTCAAACAACTTTAGATGCTTTTAAATAAGTGCAAATGGCAGGTATGAATTTAAACTTCCTAAGTAGTACCACACCTTCCTTACATGTATCTTGAGTAGAATTTTCTCATGGATACAAGGGATAGAGCATTTACATATATACACATTAAATATTTATTCATGATAGAGACATATTAAATATTTAAGATCAAAGAAATAACTATGATGAAGATAGAACTTGTGTTGAATATTGATTTTTGGGATTTCCTTAAGAATTGAAGTATGCAGGTCATCTTGAAATTGGATATGTTGGTTATATTACTATTAGAGGCTATTATTTAGAAATAGTTGCAACACTATACTATGATAGGTGCCAGTACGACAAAGGCAAAAAAAAATAGAGAACCAAGATTATGAATTGCTACTACAAATACATACTTTATTTTCTGATGAAAACATATTACATACACCTTTGTTTTATAGAGGTATTCAATGAAATTGATGAGGAAATAAACTAAAAATATCTAGGAATAAAACAACTTTAAAACTATTGAAAACAATAAAAAGTCTATGTTCAAAATATGGGTTGAAGGTGATTCCTTAAATATCATCAATTATCTGTGTGGCACTCACAAGCCTAGTTTGAATGTGGATCATTTAATAAAAGATACTATAATCATGTTAAGTTCTTGTGAAGAGACCCGCATCTCTCACATTTTTCGAGAAGGAAATTCACTAGCAATTTTTTTTCCAATGAGGTTGTCAGGTTAAATGAGTATCGTGCATGGGAGGAGGGCTCTCTCCTTCCCAAGAAAGCTAGGATCTTAATATGAAATGATGGTGTTGGCTAAGTTGATGCAGTGGTCTCATTTAATCTCTAGTACCATTTGTTGACTCACACGCTTTGTGGGTTATATTTGGTTTGCTGGCTATTAGTTGAGCGATTATCGAAAGGGTTTTATTCTTCTAGTGTTTGAGGAGATGGGTGGTGAAAAAAGCATAGTTGAGCTGCACTCTTGTGTGAGCTGAGGAAGAATACGAAGCTATGGAAGATTCTTGACCATGGGAATTTTACGCCATTTTAGAAAGATTGCATGGGCATGATGAAAATGCCTCAATGGAGTTTGTGTCTTGTTGGCATCAACGCAAGCTCTAGATAAAGGACCTGGTATTGGATGTAAATGAGGATCTAATTGATACTGTGAATAGGTTGCCGATGGTTGGCCGTAAGTTCTATAAGGACAAAAAGAACAATGAGGAAGCGATGGCCCAATTCTTCAAAGATGATGAGCGATAGAAAGTAGTTAAGATGGAAAGTTGGGGCTATGAGTGCAAGTTCCTGAAGAAGATATGGGAAAATGTTGTGAAGGTGATAATGCATTGTGTGGCTTTGGAAGGCAGGTTCATTGCAATCCTTGGTCACCATTTCACTCTTTTAAACCATTTTAGGCATGGGTTGTTTATCTCCTTTCCTTTTTTTCTATAATCTTCCATGGAGGTTTTTTTTTATGCACATTTAAAAAGTAGGAGGGCTTTGGTCCTCCACGAGGGTCTCATTCTTTTAATAATGGAGCGTGTTAAAGCTCTTCTCCTTGCCCCTGCTATCAAAGGCAAGGAGAAGATTCTGAGTGAAGCTTTTGGCTTATTTGGCTTGGATACTAACATTGCTGAAGATGAGGAAAGGAATGAAGAGGATGAAGAAGGATCCCCATCCCCTATGACCACCTCCTAGAAAAAGAGGAAGAAGGTTAGCCTTAAAAGCAATCAGGTAGCTAAGTGCCTTGTTCTTTTTGACAGTGAGGATACAAAGGTGGGATTGAGCGAGTCCTCTCTGAGGAATGTGGAGTTGGCTGTTGGCTAGGGAGAAGCCGAAGGTGGAGGTAATGAGGATGGTTTGCAGGAGAATGTGATTACTACGAAGGCCAAGGATAAGCCAAGGAGGGAATCCAAACACACTGCCAAATTGAAGATCTAGGCCTTGAAATATTTAGAAAAGGACACCAAGGTGATCTGTGAGGAGAAGGTTTCTAGTGAAAAGGCGATGGAAATTGATGACTCCCCAGTTCATAGCACACCCAATGTGGGGTTGGAGGATGCGATTAAGGGTCAAGATGAGGAGGATGTTGAGAAGAAGAGTGCTAAGTCAAAGCCTTTAAAGGTAAATCCCCTTTTTGAGGAATTTTCCTATCTCAATGATGATTCTACCTCAATGTTTGAGTTGTTGGATATGGCTAGGGCTGGGGCCACTGGAAATTTTAAGTTAGCTAAGTGGAATCTTCAAGAGTTTAATAAGGTTAACATTCAAATAAGGGGTTTGAAGGAGAACTTGAAGAATATTCTAAAAGGCTCAGTGCCATATATTTTGATTGAAAAAAATTGTGGACCTTGAGGGTTCCTTCCATGACTTCAAATATTTGTGTTAAGAATGATTGGATGGTTTAGAATCCAAGATATTGGATACTAATGCAGACATAAAGAAGATTCTTCATGAGTTTCACATTTTAGTGAAGAATAGCGTGAAATTTTTGGAATTCTTGTTTCATAAAATTAGTGAGCTCAGGGAGGACCAAATTTATTTTTCTGAATTGATGGAGAAAGATCACTTGGCCAAAGGTAATGGAAAAAAAGGTGCAAAATATGATGGTAAAGTCCCTTCTATTAGAGGGTCTGCTGAATGGAAGAAGTCCTTTAAAGTTGAGAAGAAAGAGTTGTTGGACATGATTTAAGTGCATAGGAGCTAGGAGCTTGAGGTGGCCAATACCTTAAGTAGTATGAAATAGTGTTTCGCTCTCTCTTTTTGTTTGATGTATGTTTCTTGCCGGTTCTCAGTTTTTTTCCTATTGGTTTGTTGTTTTGTTATTGTTGGGTGCTGCTGATTGTTAGCTGTTTTATATCTTGTGCAACACTCTCTTTGTTTTGTTACTTTGGGTTTTGGTCTGCTGCTAATATCTTTCTGCAGTATCTTTTAGCAACATTTTGTATCTTAAGTTGTAAAGGGTTTCTGGTCCCTTCAAAACCTATTTTCCTTGTATAATCAAAACAATAAAAAGCTTACGTAATTTCTAATTTAAGAGTTACAAAAATGACTTGCAGTTTTTATTCTTCCTCATGCTAATCACAAGAGAAATTAATCTACTTTATTCTAACGCCCCCCCTTAATTTCTACCATTAATAGTTTCACCATTTATAATGCCAAAGCTTTGTCTTAAATTCTCAAAGATATCCTTTTCTAATGCATTGGTAAATATATCTGCTATGTGATCCTCAAATTTACAAAATTTCAGTTGAATTTCATCTTTATTTACCAACTCTCTAATACAATGGTATCTTGTATCAATGTGCTTTCTCCTCTTGTGAAAGACATGATTCTTTGACAATGCAATTGTTGATTTTTTGTCACACAAGATTGGTGTTGGCTCCTCCTGAGCTTGCAATAAATCTATCAAAAATTTCCTTGTCCCAAATGCTTGACATGCTACTGAGGTGGCTACTACATATTCTACTTCAGGTGATGAAAGTCATTATGGGTTGCTTCTTTGATGCCCATGAGACTATACCTATCCCACAATGAAAGATATATCTAGAAGCACTCTTCCTATCATCAATGCTACTTACAAAACCACTGTTAGTATAATCAATCAAACCAAAAACATTAGTTGTAGAATACAAGATTCCATATCCTATTATTCCTACCACATATTTCAATATCCTCTTCCTAACATGCCAATGTGAGTCTTTTGGTGACTGTTGTGCAGTTTTTGCACACACACCCCACTGAAAGTGGGGACCCTCTTTCTTTCGCTTTCGGTGTCTTGACCCTTCTTTTCTAGGGGTTTTTCTTATTTTTGGTCCGTGCTTTGATGTCCATTTTTTCAATTGAAGTGGCACATTCATGAAATTTATTGAAAATCTTGAGTTCTGACTTTGTTTCGGAGTTTTCACTGCTTTCGAGAAAATTCGCTTGGGCCGGATTCTCCCAATTTCCTGTCAATGCCCGTGGTTGCTACCTTTTACCTTGTTTTCGGGAAAATCCATATGATCCGGATTTCTTTGAAGTCTGTCACTCGAATCCTTGAGTTTTTTTTGGTCGTGGTTGTCTTGTCGACCACATTAATGGTGTTTGTGCGGATGTTTGGGGCTTTGATATATTGATTTTTGGGAGGTGAATGATCATTTGAGTTTGTGAATTTGTTATCATTCAAGCTTGAGTCTTGGAGCTTTTGGTGTTCTGCTAGATTGAGATTTTTGAGGCCATTTGGAATGTGCATCTGTATTTCGTGTGCGTGGATTGTCTTGCTCATATTTGACAGTTTTCTGTTGGCATAATCAGTTTCGGCCCTTGTGCTTTCATGGTATGTTGAATGGATCTTTTACTCTTTTGATTTATATTAGTTTGCTTCATTTATTCTTGGGATTTTGTGGTTTCTTGATGTCCTTGGGTATGCGCATCATTATTGGGTGTTTGGGGGTTTTGCGTTGCTTTACCAGTTCGCTAGTTTGGTTGTGGATGTTTATTTTGGTCTGGTATTGCTTCTTGTTTGGGCGTTTGCTCGCATTGGTTTTAGGGCTCTCCATTTCAGAATGTGAGCAAGTCGTGCACTATTTCTTGTGCTTTCATGGTAGACATTTTAGGGTTCTTGACCTAGGCAATGACCAACCCTGTTCAAATTGCTGTGAGGAGCATTCTAAATTCATGTTTTCATTCATTGGAGGTCTAGGTCAATTTATTGTCAAAATGCAGGCTTTAGATCCTGAGTTGTTATATGGTTTTGGCGAAAGTGGTAAGAATGTGGATAGGTTCGGGTTTTCAAGGTCCTCGTGGAATTCCGCTTCCTCAGATTTCCTCGAATTATCTCTTTCTTACTTTTTTCACCACTTTTTCCTGGATTTCATTTATCTCGCCAAAATCCACTCCCTTCGAATTTTCCCTGTATCCGCGATCGGGTCATTTTACCAATTTCGCGCTTTAATTTTGATATATCCAGATTTCACCAAAATATGTGCACTCTGAATTTTCCCAGATGTTCCGCGGCCCCTCCTTTTTCCCGGGTTAGTTGTAATTGGTGCTGTTTTTGCCAAAATCCATCTCTGGCGGATTCTTCTGAGTTTTCTGGGAAAAGGTTGAGTTTGATGTTTATGAAAGGATCTATTTATTGATGATGTATTTGATCGATTAAATGAGCTTATGCTAAGTCTTTCTAATGGTTTTCGTTGTTAATTGAGGGATTTAAATGATATTTTTGGATTTTGCATGTTTGGTTCGCTGGAATCTGCCTGGTCCGGATTTTCCCAAAAATCCTCTCTAGTGTAGAATCTGGGAGGAGGGCTAAGTCCCAAACTTTGAGGTATTAATCTCCTGCACTTGTTGTTTCTTGCGGTTTTGATTGTGGTCTTATTTATGTGTTTGCATGTAGGATCAAGACATGATGTTTTTGGTCGAGGTAAGGGAAAGGCAACATATCAAGGTGCAGAGAGTTCTGTTAGAATAGATGCAAAAAAGGTAAAGTTAGACATAAGGAGCCAGATTCCTGAGAGCAAGCTAACCTCAATCTGGTCAGGAATCACAGATACAAATGTGGGCATGTGGGACTATGAAGAGTTCAAGGCTGAGATGTTAGCACCGAGCCCTCCTTTGTTGGCAAAAATATTGGTAGACTCTGGACTGACTCATGTGGCAGGTTTTCCTTTCACAGTGTAGTGCTATGAACTGGTGCTGGAGTGTGCCATAAATTATGATAGAGTGACTCAGAGGATAATTGGTCCCCAGGGCAGGATTCTTGCAAGTTTCAATCCTGTATACATTGCTGCAACCTTTGACATGCCTGATAGGTCCCATGTGGTGGGCTTCAACATGGATGCTGCCAGGAAGTATTATGAGGAGAATATAGTCAAGTGTCAACAGGTGATCAACTCTTGGCTAGAGAAGCCAAAATCCCATTTCTCCAAGTTGCCTAAGAAACTATTCAGGCTTAAATTCGAGAGAGAGTACTACAATATCATCACTCTTCTCAGCAGGATGGTGGGGCTGAAGAGTGCAGGTGTGTTTGAGACCTGGATGTTTAATGCGATTGCTAGAGTGGAGCAGGGAATTGACTACCATTGGGTAGGGGTTATCATTTCTGTGATTCATGAATAGTTGTGCAATGTCTTGCAGACCAAGACTTTCACTATGACCTCTTACCTAGTGTATTCATTGGCTAGACTTCACCCATACAAGGGGTTGAGCACTAGAGGTACCTTTGGGCAAGATGCTATCTATGAAGTGTATCCACAGTTGCACCTAATTGGTGGAAGCTACCGAAGGTCAAATGATGCATTCACAATGTACATCACTAGGTTGCTCCAAGGTGCAGAGCATATGAGAATTTCAGATAAGGCAAAGGAATTAATAAAGAGATATGGGGCATGGTTTATCCAGTTCCTAACCTTCTCATATATCAGAGTTGATGGTTTTTAGAGGGTTGCCGAAAGAATCCCTAGGTATCCCATGGATCATATTTAATTATTGGAAGTCACTAGGCAGTTCTGTGACTTTGACAATGTTGTGAAGGGAGAAATGGACAAGACAGGTTTTGGGAATGATTTCCCTCTAAAGATTGGAATGGGTGAGGTATGTCCTTCTATTCAACCTGCTCATGCTACCGAGGAGGAAATGAGTAATTTTGGGCTCTCTTTCCATTCCAAGAGAGCAAGGTTTGATATCACTGGCGAGGCACAAAATAAGGTCAGTAGTGAATACAACCATAAGGCTCACATTGAAGACTACTAGGTTAACCTTGCAGATGAGTTCGAGGTAAGAAAGAAGAGGTTTTCTAGGTTGCCAGTGGATTTGGTGAGATTGTATAATGTAAAGGCCATCCCTGACCATGTAGAGGAAGATGGTAATGTAATCCAAGGCCATGTTTATGAGGCAGTAAAGGATAGACTAGTTGGAGAAGTTGACTGGTTAGAGGAGGAGAAGACTGAGTTGGACCAAGTCATGGCCCCAGTGATCAAACATATGAAGATGTGGTTGAAACAAAAGATGCTGGAGGTGGAGAGCGAAGGTATTCCATGCACCTATGATCTGATGGGAGACTTGGAGTCTCACTCTACTTCCGAGGGCTCACTTGAACCTGATCCAAAAGGAAAAGAGAAGGTGGATTCTCCTTTTAGAATTCAGGTAAGAGATGTTCAAGTGGAAAAGGCTACATAAGTAAGCAAATAGAGGAAGCCTGTTGCTAAGAAGAGGAGACATGCCTCTAGGAAAGAAGCTGAAAAGAATAAGGAGGAAGAGGAGGAGGTTGACAGTGCTCCACCATTGATAAAGAGAAGAAGAATCACAAAGTTTTCACAGAAGGTGGAGGAAGCTCCTAAAGTTCACAAGGAAATTGAGCCACCAGTGGTAGAGGTGGAAAGCTCAGGGGAAAAGACACAAGTTTACATGAGGAGGTCAAGGACTCCTTCCCCAAGGGATATTGCATTAAAGGAGAATGTTTCAGTCAGTATTCCTGTTGTTGAGCAAGTGAGTCTCTCCATTCCTCAGGATGCTAGTAACACACAGGAGGAACCAAAGAAGGATGAAGATCCTAAGGATTTGGGTGAGGAAGAGTTTCAGGAGGGAGACCTCTATAATGCAGAGGCAAAGATTGATAAGGTAGTACAGTCTCCCTTGGTATCACATGCAGACTCTCCTATCAGGGAACAAATGAACAAGTCTCCTCAAAAGGAGGAAGAAATACCAGCAAGGGCCCCTTCACCAATATAGGTGGTTGTGGAAGAACGAGCAAAAGAGAAAGAGAATCCAATTGTGGACACTCTTGAAAGTCTAGGTACTAAAAAAGATGGAACTGCTGATCAACAGGAGCAAGGGCACGATAAACAAGATATAGTACTTGTTGGGTCCACTATTATGGATTGGCTTGAGAAAGGATTGAAGAGTAAAATGGTGATAGTGGAGGATGCTCCTCCTAATTGGGATTCCCTCATGGATAATGTAGAGAAATAAAACACTAAGAATAAAGCCAGGTTGTGTCCTGAATTGAAAGAGATGGGTCAGGTAACAGAGTGGCTCACAATGCTACCCCTGCTCCAAAAAAAGATAGAGACAATGTGACTACCCAGGACTATAATGTGCAAACTATTGACTTAGGGCAGGCTACTGTGGAGGAGGACATTGAAGAATATGAAGGCTCCAGTGCTGTGATTGTGGGTAGGTTGAAGAAAGTTGTGCAGACAAGGCATGAGCTCGAGAGGGAGAATGAGAAATTAAGGAAATACTTAAAAGAGTGGATGAAACCTTTGCAAGCAATTGGCTCTTCCTCCTCTGCTGAAGGGTTCTTGCCTTAGGAGACAATCTCTGAACTTGAGAAGATAAAGGGCACCACACATGCTAAAGTTGCTTGGTTGTAGGGTGTCCAAACTAAAGGGGATGATGCTATTAAGAGCATATTGTTGACTGGAGGGGATGCAATGAGGTCAATGGATTGGTTAAAGGTTGCCATAGCTCAGGATAAGGTGGATACCAACCTCCTCCTATAGAAGACTACTACAATCATGGGGTTTACTGAGGAAAAATTGGTACAATGTAGGATTCTTCCTTCTCCAAGGATTTTTGAACCTTGAGAATGGTTTGAAATCCTGCAAATGAGGTAGAGGGCCTTGAAGAAGATCCATAAGCAGGCACGACAGATTGAGGATACCTTGACCAGTATCCATGATAGGTGCATTTCAATCTTTGAGGTGATGACTGGAAGGAAGAAGTTTGCTCGACAACATCTCAGTATGGAGCAGCTTAGGGAATGGTGGAGAGATGTTTATTCTCTAGTCAATGAAGGACCAATTACTGGATATCAGTTGGATGATGTTGCAACTTATATTGCTGTCATAGACATATGTATGGCTAGTAAGACTGATTGGGATGGTGCAGTTAGGTAGACGAGGGATCATATCAAGTCCCTTGAAAGAAGAATTAGGGTTTTTCCTTTGCCACCTGTTGCTGAGCTAGATAGGGTTCTATTGGCCGCACATGGTGAAGAAGATCAAGCAAAGGACAAGGATGGGGAGTAGCTATATAGGGCTACATTGAGATTTGTGCTTTCTATTATTCACATGTATTGCGCTGAACTTTTGGTATCTTGGTGGTTTTGGATGAAATTGGTGCCAATGGCACATTTCATGTTGTATTCAAAATATCTTTAAGGCCAACCTCTTGTAGGTCATGTTTTTATTTGTAAATTCTTAATTTGGGCCGACCTATCTTAAGGATTCTCTATAAAATAGGCATGTTGCCTCATTCGAGGATATAGATAGAGATTAGAGAATAGATATAGAAGGATAGATGTTTGATAAGTGTTAGAGCGAATTAGGGTTTATTCTCAAGCAAGTGTTGTAATAGAAAACTGGAGTTGTTACTATTTTGGATGATTTAATAAAAGAGAGATAATTTCATCTGGCATGGTTCTTGTTATTCTATCTTTCAAATTGCTTATTAATTTATTGTTAAGTTATTTGGTAATGCTTAGGGTTTCATGTTTGGAATGTTTGCAGTGATCTCCAGTCCATACTTTTTGCAGTTAGCTGATTATTAGCTGCTTTGCAAAGTTAGCCTTGACTTGTAATTATGCTTAGTTTAGTCATAGGTGTTTTTTCATCTCATTGCAATAGAATTGGTTGAATGAATGTTGGTGATTTGAAAATCTTTAAATATCTTAGAAGATTGCACTATTTCTGTGAAATTGTAGATTCCTCTGGGTCAAGCAGAAAATAGTTTATGAGAGATTGGTCCATTTTGAACATTTTATCTTTTGGCATTTTCAATCTTAGGGGTAGAAGTAGTTTTAGAATTATCTCTGAAACCTTTATCTTCTGTTGTTTCTTTATTATCAGGGTTCCAATCAAGTTTCCAAGTATCAATTTATTGTTTATATCTGATAGATTCAAAATCCAGTGTTTGCTTGTAGTAAGGTCCCATTATGATTACCAACATTTTCACATTTATCACTGAGTTTCTTTTGTTGCATTGTCAAGACCTGACATTAGAGATGTTGGGGTTATCTCTTTTCCCATAGAGATTTACCTTTCAAGAGAGATAGGATATTATATTCTGTCTGAGTTGTTGCTATGTAGAAAACACCATCAACAGATTGGCGCTAGAAGGAGGGCCTTTTGAACAAGCAAACTGGAGCATTTCTTAAACGCCATCTCTCCTGAGAGGCTTAGAAGAAGAACTAGATCTACTCCAAGAGGATAAGAATTTCAATAGCTACAAGCCCCTACCAGGTCAAGAAGGACCAGAGGAGGGGAAGAATCATCATTCAGTTCACCCACTTCCATCATCTCCATCATCCTCATCTTCATCCGACTCTGAGGGAATTCCTACTCCACAGCCACAACCAGTCATAAATCAACCATTACCACCTCCACCTCCACCAATTTCTTTTCTTGGTAATAACCCATCCCCATTAATCTTTAATAATTACAATGTCATGCCCAAGAACCCTAAGCACTTCTGCTCTAAGTTCCATACTCATGACCCTAATAGGACAACAAAAGAGCATATTAAGATTTTCTAAACTTGTTTGAGAGATAGAGGAATTAACCATGAAGATGTTGCATGTATGCTTTTCCCTTATTCTTTAGGAGAAGAGGCCTTTTATTGGTATAATCATTTACCTACTGCTTCCATCCATAATTGGACTGAATTAGAAGCTGCATTTCTGCAAAAGTTCAAGATTCCCATTAGTTCTAATGAGCTATACTTTCAATTTAGTGGAGTGAAAAGAGAGATTAATGAGCCCATAGGATCATTCAATGATAGGTTCCATCGAGCATATACCATACTCCAGACACCTTATGCTGGAAATGAAAATACTACTTTGAAAGTTTACCTTGAAGCCTTGGATAGCCTTACAACCACCTTCCTTAAAAAAAGGATTAACCCTTCAAATACTTTTCTCACTACATATGTAGAGGTAGTAAAGGTCAACACGGACTTCAGGCAACACTTATCAGGACCTTTACCATCCTTAGGACCTGCTGTTCATCTTGGACAAATTCAAGCCCTTAACCAAGCTTTGACCAGTCATGCTCCAATAATGAATCCCATTCCCTCATTGCCTTTGGTTCCTCATCCAGGTCCACCTTTAAATCAAGCACAAACTATGACTTCTTATCTTCAACAAAGAGCTAATCAACCCCTTCGTCAAAAACAAGATGGTTTTCCTACATATTTACAGAATTCAAAAGTTTTGAATCAGGTTGTTGGTTCTGGAAACATCCCTAGATTTGCTTCCGGTGGTAATCTAGTACCACCTAACAGTCTGGATAAGGAGAGGTTGGATGAATTATCCAAGCAAGTGAAGAGGTTGAATACAGAGGTAACTTATTTGAGAAATCAGAATAGCCAGCTTCAGGCTGCTCAAAAGAATATACAATCTAATTATGGCAGGGAAAACAAGAACTTTGAAAGAGGTCAATACTTTGACATAAATCAAAATTATGACAGAGGGCAAGGTTCTGGTCAAAATTTTGATAGGAACCAACAAGGTGGACAAGGATTTGACAGAGGGCAACAACCTAGGAAAAATCGATCATGGAATACTGGACCTAATAATGGAGGGATTCCTACTCCCTTGGATCAGCCTGCTACTCAAGAGAAACCTCCGAATGGTGTATACTTGGCAGAAGCAGCTTTGTCTGGATGGTGCAAACTCCATAAGACAAGTCAACACTCTGAGCTAGACTGTGCTGAATTTCAGACTGCAACTTCTATATTTTAGTACGAAGTAGAGAATAATTCCACTAGACAGGAAATTGTACCTTCAAACCCTTATGATTCTCTAGTGTTGGTACTTAATCACGCCCCATTCCCTAAAGGTGAGGAGAATGAACCAAAAGAAGAATCCAGTGACTAGGAGGATGAGGTAGAGTAGGTATTGAATGAAGAGGAGATTTCCTAGTTGTTTAATGAGGAAAATGAAAATGATAATGGCCCTTTAGATGAGGAAGATGTTGGTGTTGAATAAGTTCAGATGTTCCAACAACCAGCTAAGAAATATGATTTAAGAAATAGGCATAACAGGGGTCCACAGGCTGGAGGTTTTTTCACTACTTCCACCCCTCCTAACAATTTCAATACTCCGCCAGACCCACAAGCTAGTAATAATCCACCTTACCCTCATGTGCCAACACAGTACTTGTAAAAGGGAAACAATCCAGAAGTACCTAAGGATAAGCAGGTTAGTGGCTGCAAGGAAGCCCATATTGACTTGAATGTGGATCAATTGGACGAATATGTGATTGAGGAATTCAAGAAAGTAAAGGTAAGTCTTTCTGCTTTTGAATTGTTAAGAGTCCCTGTTATTAGGAATGCGGTTTTGGGATCATTTGGTTCATATATAACATCGCAAGGGGTAGCTACCAATGAGGCTTCTTCTAGGTCTTCTAACTCCCAAACACCTAGAAGTCAGGTCCCATCTGTAGACAAAAAGGGAGATAAGGATAAAGGTCAAGTTGCACAAGCTGATACCCATCTGAATTTATTTCAAGGCAAGATGGAAACTCCTTTCCTAATCTCAGTTCGTATTTTCAGAAATAATTTGCATAATTATCTTCTGGATTTAGGAGCCTCTACAAATGCTATGCCTTTTGCTATTGGAAAAGCCTTAGGTATTACCCCTATAGCTTCTGAAAAGAAGGTTACTCAGTTGGACAAAACAAAAGTAAGTGTAGTTGGAGAATTGAACATGATCCCTACACAACTTGCATCAGATCTTAGGGTATAGCAAGCGATCAATATCCAAGTTGCTGACATCCGTGATACTTATGGTTTGATTTTATGTAGGGATTTTACTAAAGCTTTGAATGGATATACATCTACAAACCATTCTCATATGTGGTTACCATGGAAAGGAGTCCCAAATTAGATCAGAATTGAAAAAGAACCTAGAATGAAATATGTAATCATTGAATATCAGAATATCCCAAATGAGGAGTTGGTGTCTGAGGTTAGCATGGGGAATTATGTGTTGGTTGCATCGGTTACAAAAGATGAGGAGGTTTTCATGCTACAAAATTCTTTAGATAAGCACATTCCAGAGAGTAGTAGTCCTGAAACATTAATTGAACAAGAGGATGAAATAAGTGATCAAGAAGACAAGTAGCTTGGTTTGCTGGATAACTTTCAGGAGTTCATCCACAGATGTATGGAAGATGAGGTACAACTGAAGGGAAGCATGACATTTGAAAAATTATTGTTTCCAAATTGGTGCAGAGTCCATGATGCCCCTCATTCTGAGCTGGAATGTGACTTGTGTCAGAATGCTATTTGAAAGATACAGAAATACATTAATCCAATGCCACCTATTGGACTTAAGGTGCAGGAGGAATTAAATAGTGGTAAAGGTAAAAACCCAGTGCTTCTTGAAAAGCCCACTTTTCTCGGCAAAGAGCAAGGTAAGAACAGAGTGTTGGTGCATCATTTGAATTGATCAGTCCTAAAGGTAAGAACTATTTCGTTGCTCATAGACTCCAGTTCCAATGCACTAATAATGTAGCTAAATATGAAGCTTTGATCCATGGCTTATTAATGGCATCAAGGAAGAAAGTGAAGATATTACAAGTGTTTGAAGATTTAGAGTTAGTAATTAAAAAAGTAAGAAAACAATATTCATGCCATAACAGAAGAATGACCAATTACAGGCATAGAGTGTGGGATCTCATTGAGGGGTTTGATGCCTTTAATATCCAGTTGATCCCTCAAAACAAAATCAAGTTGCTGATTCTCTAGCACAAGCTGCTAGCACCTTGCAACCTTTGTCACTTTCAGGATTGTAGAAATTTACAGTTGAGCTCACTCCAGTACCTTCAGTGCCTGACAACGTCACTAATTTCTAGGTATTTGAAGATGATAAACATATTCTAGACTTTATTACAAGCTGTGATGTGCTTGCTTCCCAGGTTATTGATGAGATGGAGCCTCAAGAAGTAGAAATTGACTTTGGAGGAATCATTAATCTGAAGACCAATACCATTCCAAGGGGTATGGTGCAACTTGAATGAATTTTTGACTTAGATAAAATAAGAGATCAAGAACAACGAACTAAAAGAGAGTTTACCAGTAGCCAGTGTGAAACATAAAATATGGGGACACCAGATGACTTGAAGAATTTTCTTATTGGCAAGGTATGTACTCCAGAAGAGAGAAAGGGGATTATTGATACCTTACATACATATCAGGATGTAATAGCTTGGAGTTATAAAGATTTGAAAACATATGATACTTCAATCATCACACACACCATCCCTTTGAGATTAGATGTTAAGCCCTTTAGACAGAGACAAAGGCTAATTAATGCTCTGTTAGAGCCCATTATTCAGAAGGATACAGAGCCCATTATTTAGAAGGAGGTGTAGAAATTGCTCTTATCACGCATTATATTTCTAGTAAGACACTCTACTTGGGTGGCGAATTTGGTTCCAGTAAGGAAAAAGAATGGAGAAATCAAACTATGTGTAGATTTTAGGAATTTGAACAAAGCATCACAAACGGATAATTATCTAGTTCCTTCATTGGATGAAGTGCTTTAGATTGTTAATGGATTCCAAATGATGTCCTTTTTGGATGAGTATTCTGGATACAACCAAGTTATGGTACAATATGAGGATAGGCATAAGACTGCCTTTACTACAAAATATGGAACCTTTGCTTACAGAAGGATGCCATTTGGGTTGATCAATGTTGGAGCTACATTCCAAAGAGCCATGGACATTGCTTTTAAGGATAAAATTGGTAAATGCATCATTATTTATATGGATGATCTGACAATTTTCTCCAAAAAATGAGGTGATCACATAACAAATTTATGCAAAGTATTCCAAAGATGCAGAGAGTTCGGTATTTCATTTAATCCAAGGAAATGTATCTTTGGGGTTACAGAATGAAAGTTGTTAGGACATATCATCTTAGAATAGGGCATTGCTATTGATCCTAAAAGAATACAGGCTATCTTGAAGAGTCAGCTTCCTGCAAGTAAGAAAGAGATGAAGTCATTTTTTGGTAAGATTAACTTTGTTGTCAAATTTATCACTAAATTTGCAGAGATAGTCAAGCCATTGAATGCTATGTTGAAACAAGAGGCAAAGATAGAATGGAATGCAAAATCCAAGGAAAAATTTGCTAAAATCAAGAAAGCTATTGCTGAAGCCCCTATTTTGGTAAGTCTAGATTATACCAAACGTTTTTACATATACTCATTTGCTTCTGATCATTCCTATGCTGCAATGTTGACTCAAAAGTCTGATCAAGGAGACGAACACTCCATAAAATTTATGAGTACTCCCTTAAAGGATGTAGAATTAAAATATCATAATGTAGAAAAGTAGGCCTATGCTTTGGTTAGAGCAGTGAAGAAGTTCAGACACTATATCTTGAGGAATAAAGTTTTTTCCATAGTGCTTGATCCTGCAGTAAAGTTGTTAATGTAGAATGAGCTAGGTGAATGAAGGGCCAAATGGGTGACTATGTTGTAGGAATATGATATGGAAATCCAGCCCATGAAATTAGTGAGAGGACAAGGACTTACAAAGACAATGACTGAGACTGGTCCTGATCTCATAGCTCAACATTATTACCTTCAAGAGGTATCTCCAAGAGATTGGTATGATGAGATTACTTTCTATTTGTTGAATCATTAGTGTCCTGATCACCTCAATACAGTTCAAAGGTGGGCCTTATGATTGAGGAGTGGAAGTTTTATGCTGAAAGGAGCTATACTATATAAAAGAAATCATGAGGGTGTATACTTAAGATGTTTAGGAAAAGAAGAAGCTGCCAGGGTGATGATTGAATTTCACAAAAAATATGGCACAGGCCATGGTTCTGCATCATCCACTACACACCAGATCTTGAGGGTAGGTTACTATTGGCCTACTTTGTTCAAAGATGTGTATCAACATGTGATAACTTATCACATATGTCAGACTACAACAAGTAAGGAAAAACATGTAGCTCTCCCACTTCAGCCTATTATAGAGGTAAAACTATTTGCTTAGTGGGGTATGGACTTCATAGGTCCAATTAATCCTCCATCTTCTATGGGCCACATGTATATTCTTACCATAACTAATTATTTTACTAGATGGACATAGGCTCTTGCTTGTAAATAGTGTACTTCAGGTGTGGTAATCAATTTTCTTGAATCAGGAATTATTAATCGTTTCAGTTGTCCACTATCTTTGGTCAGTGATAATGGTCCTGCATTTGCATCACTGAAGTTTTCTAATTGGGCATATGATCATGGGATTGTTATTAAGTTTTCATCCAATTATTACCCTCAGGGTAATGGTCTGGCTGAGCCTTCCAATAAGAACCTACTGATAGTTATCTGTAAATTGTTAGAACAAAATCCTAAGGATTGGCACACCCAACTCTGATTTACTTTGTGGTCTGACCAAATTAAACAAAAGGCATCCATAGGAACCTCTCCTTATCACCTAGTATATGGTTTGGAACCTATGTTTCCTATTCAGTTGAAAATCCCTACCCTACAATTTATTAGTGAGTATTATAATGCAGAAGATAAACGAGAAGCCCATTTGGCTAAATTGTTGCACTTGGAAGAGAAAAGAGATGAAGCCCTAGAAAACTTTTCTAAATGTTAGGGTGTGATAAAAAGATGGTTTGAGAAAAGAGCTAAGGTGAAGGCCTTTAGAATTTCTGAATTAGTTCTTTATTGGGATAAAGCCCATGATCGTAAGGGAGAGCATGGTAAATTTGATAAACTTTGGATTGGTCCTTACCAAATTTCAGAGATTCTGGGAGATAATGCTTTTCATTTGAAACCCCTCATTGGTGAGGATATCTCACTGCATGTTAATGGGTAGTATCTAAAGCATTATTTTCAACCTTGAACTGTTCTGTAGTTCATCCTGTACATAGTTAGAGTAGGTTTGCTTTTTGCTTTGCTTTTGTTGCTGGTTTTACTTTAGTAGGTTAGGTTTGCTTTGGTTTGTTTCGCTTTTTGTCTTGTTTTGCTTTTGGGTTCCTTTTTTCTTTTGGGCTGTTGCATCTGTACAACAGGCTGTTTTGCTTGGGATTGTTCTAGAAATTTATTTTATAAACTCTAATCAGTTTTTCAGAGTCAGGTGGTGGATTTTTTTTATCTGATATCCTTTGTACTTGGAATTAGAGTCACTTGTTTTGGATACACTTTGGAATATATTCGGGTCTCACATTTCACATTAAAATAAAAATTTCTAGAGTTGCATAGGGTTCTTGAGTAGTCTGGCCTAGTGAAAAATCTTATTTTCTGCTTTAGTGCCACTGTGTTCCTCATCTTTGAGCATGAGTTTCATTACTTACAAAGGTGAACAAGAAAGTTCTAAAAAAAAGAAAAAAAAAAGAAAAGGAAATTTTGAAAATCTGAGTGAGCTTCACCTTATCAGGAGTATCCTAGTATCTCTACCAGGGCTATAGCCGCCTGACTGGCAGTAGAGCTACGCTTGAGAGGGTCACATCGATAACCTCGCCGGAGCTATGGATGTTCGACTAGCAGTGAGGCTCCATCCAGGTTGCTTTTGAAGTTTGAACTTTTATGTAGCTTGGTCAAATTTGCTCTGGTTCTTATTGCACTTATAGGATGGGAATAAATGCAGAATTCACACACTTAGACCTTGGTATAGGAAGAAGTCTTCTCGCTTGTGGTTTCTAAAACTTTATCCATAAGTGTCCTGATGAGAGGATTGAAACTAGAGATTCTGGGTTCTTGATTCTAGTTTATTCTTGAAATGCTCTAGAGCATTTCCCTAGTGGAGTCACCATTTGTTGTGCAGTTTTTGCACACATGCCCCACTGAAAGTGGGGACCCTCTTTCTTTCACTTTCGGTGTCTTGACCCTTCTTTTCTGGGGGTTTTTCTTATTTTTGGCCCGTGCTTTGATGTCCATTTTTCCAATTGAAGTGGCACATTCACGAAATTTATTGAAAATATTGAGTTCTAACTTTGTTTCAGAGTTTTCACTGCTTTCAAAAAAATATGCCTGGGCCAGATTCTCCCGATTTCCTGTCGATGCTTGTGGTTGCTACCTTTTACCTTATTTTCGGGAAAATCTGTATGATCCGGATTTCCCCAAAGTTCGTCACTGCGTCGAATCCCTGGGTTTTTTGTGGTCATGGTTGTGTTGTCGATCGCATTAATGGTGTTTGTGTGGATGTTTGGGGCTTTGATATATTATTTTTGGGAGGTGAATGATCATTTGAGTTTGTACATTTGTTATCATTCGAGCTTGAGTCTTGGAGCTTTTGGTGTTCTGCTGGATTGAGATTTTTGAGGCTGTTTGGACTGCGCATCTGCATTTCATGTGCATTGATTGTGTCTTGCTCACATTTAACAGTTTTCTATTGGCATCATCAGTTTCAACCCTTGCACTTTCATGGTATGTTGAATGGATCTTTTACTCTGTTGATTTCGATTAGTTTGCTTCAGTTATTCTTTGGCTTTCGTGGTTTCTTGATGTCCTTGGGTATGCACGTCATTATTGGGTGTTTGGGGGTTTTGCGTTGCTTTACCAGTTCGCTAGTTTGGTTGTGGATGTTTATTTTGGTCTGGTATTGCTTCTTGTTTGGGCGTTTGCTCGCATTGGTTTTAGGGCTCTCCATTTCAGAATGTGAGCAAGTCATGCATTGTTTCCTGTGCTTTCATGGCAGACATTTTAGGATTCTTGACCTAGGGCATAACCAACCCTCTTCAAACTACTGTGAGGTGCATTCTAAATTCATGTATTCATTCATTGGAGGTCTAGGTCAATTTATTGTCAAAATGCAGGCTTTAGATCTTGAGTTGTTATATGGTTTTGGCGAAAGTGGTAAGAATGTGGACTGGTTCAGGTTTTCGAGGTTCTCGCGGAATTCTGCTTCCCCTAGATTTCCCTGACTTATCTCTTTCTTTCTTTTTTCACCACTTTTTCCCAGATTTCATTTATCTCGCCAAAATCCACTCCCTCCGAATTTTCCCTGTATCCACGATTGGGTCATTTTACCGATTTAACGCTTTAATTTTGATATATCCGGATTTCACCAAAATCCATGCACTCCAGATTTTCTCGAATGTTCCGCGGGCCCTCCTTTTTCTTGGGTTAGTTGTAATTGGTGCTGTTTTTGCCAAAATCCATCTCTGGCGGATTCTTCCGAGTTTTCTGGGAAAAGGTTGAGTTTGATGTTTAGAAAGGATCTATTTATTGATGATGTATTTGATCAATTAAATGAGCTTATGCTAAGTGTTTCTAATGGTTTTCATTGTTAATTAAGAGATTTAAATGATATTTTTGGATTTTGCATGTTTGGTTCGCTGGAATCCGCCTGGTCCAGATTTTCTCGAAAATCCTCTCTAGTGTAGAATCCGCGAGGGGGGCTTAGTCCCGAACTATGAGGTATTAATCTGCTGCACTTGTTGTTTCTTATAGTTTTGATTGTGGTCTTCTTTATGTGTTTGTAGGTAGGATCAAGACATGATGTTGCTGGTTGAGGCAAGGGAAAGGCAACAGATCTAGGTGCAGAGAGTTCTGTTATAACAGATGCAGAAAAGGTAAAGTTAGACATAAGGAGCCAGATTCTTGAGACCAAGCTGACCTTAATTTGGTCAGGAATCATAGATAGAAATGTGGGCATGCGGGACTATGAAGAGTTCAAGGTTGAGATGTCAACACCGAGCCCTTCTTTGTTGGCAAAAAGATTGGTAGACTCTGGACTAGCTCATGTGGCAGGTTTTCCTTCCACAATGCAGTGCTATGAACTGGTGCTGGAGTGTGCCGAAAATTATGATAGAGGGACTCAGAGTGTAATTGGTCCCTAGGGCAGGATTCTTGCAGGTTTCAGTCTTGTATCCATTGCTACAACCTTTGACATGCCTGATAGGTCCCATGTGGTGGGCTTTGACATGGATGCTGCCATAAAGTATTATGAGGAGAATATAGTCAAGTCTCAGCAGGTGATCAAATCTTGGCTAGAGAAGCCAAAATCCCATTTCTCCAAGTTTCCTAAGCAACTATTCAGGCTTAAATTCAAGAGAGAGTACTATAATGTCATCACTCTTCTCAGCAGGATGGTGGGTCTGAAGTGTGCAGGTGTGTTTGAGACCTGGATGTTTAATGTGATTGCTAGAGTGGAGCAGGGAATTGACTACCATTGGGAAGGGGTTATCAATGTTGTGATTCATGAACAATTGTGTAATGTCTTGCAGACCAAGACTTTCACTATGACCTCTTACCTAGTATATTCATTGGCTAGACTTCACCCATACAAGGGGTTGAGCACTAGAGGTACCTTTGGGCAAGATGCTATTTATGAAGTGTATCCATAGTTGCACCTAACTGGTGGAAGCTACCGAAGGTCAAATGATGCATTCACAATGTACATCACCAGGTTTTTCCAAGGTGTAGAGCATATGAGAATTTCAAATAAGGCAAAGGAATTAATAAAGAGATATGGGGCATGGTTTATCCAGTTCCCAACCTTCTCATATATAAAAGTTGATGGTTTTTACAGGGCTTCCTACAGACTCCCTAGGTATCCCATAGATCATAATGTATTGGTGGAAGTCACTAGGCAGATCTATGACTTCGACAATGTTGTGAAGGGAGAAATGCACAAGATAGGTTTTGGGAATGATTTCCCTCTAAATATTGGAATGGGTGAGGTATGTCCTTCTATTCAGTCTGCTCATGCTGCCAAGAAGGAAATGAGTACTTTTGGGCTCTCTTTCCATTCCAAGAGAGTAAGGTTTGATATCACTGGCGAGGCTCACATTGAAAACTATTGGGTTAACCTTACCGATGAGTTCAAAGTAAGAAAGAAGAGGTCTTCTAGGTTGCCAGTGGATTTGGTGAGATTGTATAATGTAAAGGCCATCCCTGACCAGGTAGAGGAAGATGGAAATGTAATCTAAGACCATTTTTATGAGGCAGTAAAGGATAGACCATTAGGAGAAGTTGACTGGTTAGAGGAGGAGAAGACTGAGTTGGACCAAGTCATGGCCCCAGTGATCAAATATACCAAGATGTGGTTGAAACACAAGATGCTGGAGTTGGAGAGCGAAGGTGTTCCATGCACCTACGATTTGATGGGAGACTTGGAGTCTCACTCTACTTCTGAGGGCTCACTTGAACCTGATCCAAATGGCAAAGAGAAGGTGGATTCTCCTTTCAGAATCTAGGTAAGAGATGTTCAAGTGGAAAAGGCTGCAGAAGTAATCAAACAGAGGAAGCCTGTTGCTAAGAAGAGGAGACATGCCTCTAGGAAGGAAGCTGAAAAGAATAAGGAAGAAGAGGAGGAGGTTGAAATTTCTCCACCATTGATAAAGAGAAGAAGAATCACAAAGCTATTATAGAAGGTGGAGGAAGCTCCTAAGGTTGACAAGGAAATTGAGCTACTAGTGGTAGAGGTGGAAAGCTCAGGGGAAAAGACACAAGTTTACATGAGGAGGTCAAGGAATCCTTCCCCAAGGGATACTGCATTAAAGGAGAATGTTTCAGTCAATATTCTTGTTGTTGAGCAAGTGAGTGTCTCCGTTCCTCAGGATGCTCGTAACACATAGGACGAACCAAAGAAGGATGTAGATCCTAAGTATTTGGGTGAGGAAAAGTTTCAGGAGGGAGACCTCTATAATGCAGAGGTAGAGATTGAGAAGGTAGTATTGTCTCCCTTGGTATCACATGTGGAGTCACCTGTGAGGGAACAAATGAACAAGTCTCCTCAAAAGGAGGAAGAAATACCAGCTAGGGCCCCTTCACCAGTATAGGTGGTTGTGGAAGAATGAGAAAAAGAGAAAGAGAATCCAACTGTGGACACTCCTTAAAGTCTAGGTACTGAAAAAGATGCAACTCTTGATCAGCAGGAGCAAGGGCACGATAAAGAAGATACAGTACTTACTGGGTCCACTATTCTAGATTGGCTTGAGAAAGGATTGAAGAGTAAAATGGTGATTGTGGAGGATGCTCCTCCTAATTGGGATGCCCTCATGGCTAATGTAGAGAAAGAAAAGACTAAGAAGAAATCCAGGGTTGTATCCCGAATTGAAAGAGATGGGTCGGGTAAGAGAGTGGCTCACATTGCTACCCCTGCTCCAAACAAAGATAGATACAATGTGACTGCCCAGGACTATAATGAGCAAATTTTTGACTTAGGGTAGGCTACTGTGGAGCAGGACATTGAAGAATTTGAAGGCTCTAGTGCTATGATTGTGGGTAGGTTGAAGAAACCTATGGAGACAAGGCATGAGCTGGAGAGGGAGAGTGAGAAATTAAGTAAATATTTGCAAGAGTTGATGAAACCTTTCCAAGCAATTGGCTCTTCTTGCTCTGCTACATGGTTCTTGCCTCAGGAGACAATCTTTGAACTTGAGAAGATGAAGGGCACCACACATGCTACAGTTGCTTGGTTGCAGGGTGTCCGAACTAAGGGGATGATGCTATTAAGAGCATATTGTCGACTGGAGGGGATGCAATGAGGTCAGTGGATTGGTTAAAGGTTATCTTAGCTTAGGATAATGTGGATACCAACCTCCTCCTGCAGAAGACTACTACAATCATGGGGTTTACTAAAGACAAATTGATACAGTGTAGGATTCTTCCTTCTCCAAGGGTTTCTGAACCTTGGGAATGGTTTGAAATCCTGCAAATGAGGCAGAGGGCCTTGAAGAAGATCCATAAGTAGGAATGACAGATTGAGGATACCTTGACCAATATCCATGATAGGTGCATTTCAATCTTTGAGGTCATGACTGGAAGGAAGAAGTTTTCTCCTCAACATCTCAATTTGGAGCAACTTAGGGAATGGTGGAGAGATGTTTATTCTCCAGTCAATGAAGGACCAATTACTGGACATCACTTGGATGATGCTGCAACTTATATTGCAGTCATAGACAGATATGTGGCTAGTAAGACTGATTGGGATGGTGCAGTTAGGCAGGCGAGGGATCATATCAAGTCCCTTGAAAGAAGGATTAGGGTTTTTCTTGTGCCACCTGTTGCTGAGTTGGATAGGGTTCTATTGGCCATACATGTTGAAGAAGATCAAGCAAAGGACAAGGATGGGGAGTAGCTATATAGGGCTACATTGAGATTTGTGCTTCCCATTATTCACATGTATTGGGCCAACCTTTTGGTATCTTGGCGGTTTTGGATGAAATTGGTGCCAATGGCACATTTCATGTTGTATTCACAATATCTTTAAGGCCGACCTCTTGTAGGTCATGTTTTTATTTGTAAATTCTTAATTTGGGCTGACCTATCTTAAGGATTCTCTATAAAATAGGCATGTTGCCTCATTCGAGGATATAGATAGAGATTAGAGAATAGATATATAAGGATAGATGTTTGATAAGTGTTAGAGCGAATTAGGGTTTATTCTCAAGTAAGTGTTGTAACAAAAAACTAGAGTTGTTGCTATTTTGGATGATTTAATAAAAGAGAGATATTGTGTTTGGTATCTATCTTCTGGAATTTCATCTAGCATGGTTCTTGTTATTCTATCTTTCAAATTGCTTATTAATTTATGGTTAAGCTATTTGGTAATGCTTAGGGTTTCATGTTTGGAGTGTTTGCAGCGATCTCTAGTCCATACTTTTTGCAATTAGTTGATTGTTAGCTACTTTGCAAAGTTAGCCTTGAATTATAATTGTGCTTAGTTCAGTCATAGGTGTTTGTTCATCTCATTGCAATAGTATTAGTTGAATGAATGTTTATGATTTGAAAATCTTTAAATTCCTTAGAAGATTGCACTATTTATGTGAAATTGCAGATTCCTCTAGGTCAAGCGGAAAATAGTTTATGAGAGATTGGTCCATTTTGAACATTTTATCTTTCGGAATTTTCAATCTTAGGGTTAGAATTAGTTTTAGAATTATCTCTGAAATGTTTATCTTTTGCTGTTTCTTTATTATTAGGGTTCCAATCAAGTTTCCAAGTATCAATTTATTGTTTATATTTGATAGATTCGAAATCCAGTGTTTGCTCGTAGTAAGGTCTCATTGTGATTACCAACATTTTCATATTTATCACTGAGTTGTTTTCTTGCATTATCAAGACCTAACATTAGAGACCTTGGGGTTATCTCTTTTCCCATAGAGATTTACCTTTCAAGAGAGATAGGATATCATATTTTTTCTGAGTTGTTTCTACGCAAAAAACACCATCAACAGTGACTCCATGAATCTTGATATTAGAGTAAGCCCATACATGATATCTGGTCTTGCAGTTGTAAGATACATCAAACTTCCAATTAGTCTTTTGAAAATTGTAGAATAAACATTCGATCCTTTTTCTTCTTTACCAATTTTAGTGCCGATTGCAATTTGTGTAGATGTTGGATTAAAATTCAACATCCTAAACATTTTCAACACATCCTTTTCATATTTAGATTGAACAATAGAAATTAATTTATTTGATTGAACAACTTGAATGCCCAAAAAATATTTCATCAAACCCAAATTTGTCATCTCAAATTCTTTCTTCATTGTTAATTTAAATGTTTCTACAAACAAATTTCTAGTGAAAATTAAATTATCAACATATAAATAAACAACCAAAATATGACCTTGTTCATTGATCTTTGTGTACAATGTAGACTCATTACTGCTTTGGTTGAATCCATTACTTTGCATGTATGGATCAATTCTAATATACCATGATCTTGGTGCTTGTTTGAGACCATAGAGTGTCTTCTTAAATCTATAAACTCTATCTTCATGTCCATGAACTTTATAACTTGGTGGTTGTTTCACATATACTTATTCTAAAAAACCACTCAAAAAACTTGATTTGACATCCATTTAAAATGATTTCTGAACACAAGGGAAATAGGATTCCAACTTTTAGGAGATGTAAATTTGGGACCTATTTCACACTTTAGCTCATTAAGAACCTCGATTCCTCAACCAAGTGGCTTGATTGAGTAAGGGACTAGTGGGTTCCTATTTTAATTGGATGGGGGTTCACCATTAAATGAAGCTTCAAAAGGGAGAAATGCAAGCACCTATGCACAAAAATTAGAAACTTGAAAACATTAAATCAAATGGACAAATAGAATGAAACAAAAAATAACTTGGAGGAGTGGAGAGGCCAAAATAAGGTCTATAAACCTTGGAAATTATTGTCTCATATTTTATCGAGACTAATATGCCAGGTTGGAAAATTTAATCCCACTCTAGGGTTTTTAGGGTAGGATCTAGGATTCTTTGAGAATTGATAAGGATCCGCGAAATGGCGAAAAAAATCTGTCATAGGAATAATACACCAGATTGGGCATATGCGTCCTGCTCTAGAATTTTTTGAGTATCTTTTTGAGTCTTTCTAACCTAGATCTGACACTGTTGAATTTTTTCGAAAGGCTATATCAGGGAGTAAATCACCAGATTGGGCGAATGAGTCCTATTCACCTAAATTTGAAAAATACACATCACAAGAGAGAGACAAATATTGTTTTGTTAGTAGATGGGGGTTTGCCTTAGTTAGACCCCATTTGAGTAATTAAAATTTGAAATGAATTGTAATAACATGAAGGAATGATGAATGAACAAATGAATGTAACAACTCACCAAAGCTTGTTGAATCCTTGGAGTGTAGATCAAAAAATTGCATGAATTGGATTTAATGGATGTTGGTCTTGATCATGAAACTTGATATGGCTTTGAATGCTTGAACTTGGATCACAAATGCTACATCAACATGTTAGCTCACAAACACCAATGGTGCATGAATACCTTGACATGATGCTTGAATCTTGAATTGATGCTCCAAAATGTTTGATAATCAACTCTTGAATGCCTTCTTGAATGCTGTTGTGAAATCTTAGGATGCTTGACTCAAAATTGCTAGCTTGTTGCTAGGAGAAAATGAATGAAATGACCTTGTATTTATACTTGTTTATGCTTGATTTCCCAAAATTACAACACTACAAGCCGACATTTGAAAATTGAAACTGAAGATAATAAAATCCTACCAAGAAATTTTTAAATTGGGTCCTAGGTTAAAGCAAGACTCATATGCCAAGTTGGGCATATGAATCCTAGTGGCTTAAACCTATGACACATATTTGAAGAAGTGTCTTGTTCAATGTAACATTTAAAATCAGGTCTTGAGACCTAGGTGGGACCCATACACCCAAACGGGCGTATGAGTCCCAGATCCCTAGATCTGGAACACATAACCAAAAACATTAAATCATGATTTTCTATTTATTAAGTGTCAAGATTATCCTCATAAAAATGCATTTAATTAGGTTTGTGGATGCAAAATAGGACCAATTAAGACATAAATGAGCCAAATTTTAGCAAAAAAGACCCAAAAAAGTGTGAAAATATAAAGGGATACATTTTCTACACTACAATTTCTAATTATTCCATGAAACTATTGTTAAGATCATTATAATAATATCTAGTCTAGAAATTGGAGCAAATGTTTCATTGTAATCAATTCCATAATGTTGTGCAAAACCTTTGCTACTAACCTTGCCTTGTGTTTTTCAATTTGATCATTTGCATTAAATTTGGTTTTATAAACCCATTTGACTCCTATGCAATCAACAAGATCTCATGTGTGATTTCTCTCAATGGAATTCATCTCTTCATCCATAGCTTTGATCCAATATTCCTCCTTATCCGCTTCTTCAAAATACACAAGATCATGAGAGAATAATGCAAAATTTGAGCACAAATCCAAATTTTCTTCTCTTCAATGATATATCTCTCTAAAAATTCTCATTTTCTTACCATTATATTTTGATCTTAATGAAGCAAGTGTATAATCTTATTCATCACTTACTTGTGAATTGGGAGTAGGATGACTTAAACCCTTTTGTACAAAATGATCCTTTTGTACTAGCTATCCAACACTCATAAGGTTATGCCTTAAAACAGGTATAAAATAAACATCAGGAATAAAATTTCTTTCACCATTTCTTTTCAAAACATTTATTACTCCTTTACCCATTATAACCACTTGATTATCATTTCCGAATTCCACTTCATACTTTATAGAATCATCAAGACTAGCAAACAAGTCTTTATTCCCTGTCATATGATTATTGCGTCCACTATCCAAAAACCAAATATTTCTAGTGCTCTCTTGAGAAACATGACATGTGATGAACATACTTTCAGATTTAGATGTAGATTCATTTGTGTAATTTGCATTTTTCTTATCCATATCTCCTTGTTTCTTTCTACATTCATAAGCATAATGTCCATATTTTTTGCAACAATAATAATAAATATTATATTTATAAAACCTTTGGGAATTTTGGTTGGAATGATTGTTTCCACATCCTCTATTTTTATAGTTCTAATTATTCCTTTCACCTTGGTTTGGATTATTCTTTTCATCTTGATTTGAATCACTTCTACCACCTCTGCCTCTACATATTCCTCTGAAGCTTGACCTTCCTCTTCTTCTGTTAGATGATACCTGAGACTTGAAAGAATTCTCAAAAGAAGTATTGTTATTTCTATTCATTTTGGAATCATGTGTTAAAAAATATCTAATTAATTAATCTATTGATACCTATGTCAAATCCTTGGATTCCTCAATTGCTACAACTATAGCATCAAATTTACTGGGTAAAATTATAAGAATATTTTCTATAATATTTCAATCTATTAAATATTCTCAATTAGATCTAATTTGATTTACAATATTCATGACCTTACTCATAAATTGGTCTATGGACTTTGATTCATTCATTTGCAAATTTTCAAAACTTCTAAGAGATTGTAGTTTAGCTACTTTCACCTTTGTAGTACCTTGATAGGCTCTCTCCAAAATATCCCATGCTCTCTTTGATCTTATTGTTGCTGCAACTCTAAGAAAGATGGACTCATCCATTACTTGCTGAATTAAAAATAAAGCATTTGCATCCTTTTTCTTGTTGCCTCTAAGTTGATCTTTTTCTCCCCGTGTTAATGCTTGAAAGGTTTCCTGATCCTATGGTTCTAAAAAACCATTTTATACCAAATCCAAAACATCGTGAACATAATAATTTCCTCATCTTAATTACCTAGAAAACATAATTCTTACCAGTGAAAATAGGAATTTGGGGCTAAGAAATACTATTGCTTGTTGCCATTGTGTGAACCGATCTACTACAACAATCTAATTCTTCTCTATTTATTTTATGTTTGACTGTGATCTCTTATCCTTTTTGTTTGTTTTTTGATAGCTTCACCAAGTGTTGTGGCTAAATGCTTATTCTTTCAATAGATTAAAAATGCAAAGTCTTCCTCGCTATGATCCTTCTCTTCAAAAAATGAATAGTTTTAAAATAAACAACGATCTTCCTCTAGCTACTGCTCTTCAATCCTTAGAATTTTCAAAATTTTAATAGGATCTAATTTTGGGCTCTAATACCACTTTGTTGGTAAGGCAAAGGTAAAAAAAAATAGAGAACTGAGATTGTGAACTACTACTACAAATACAAACTTTATTTTTCTAATGAAAATAGATTACATACACCTCTATTTTATAGAGGTCTTCAATGAAATCAATGAGGAAATAATCTAAAAAATAGCTATGAATAAAACAACCTTAAAACTATGGAAAGTAGTAAAAATCCTAAGTAATTTCCAATTTAAGTGTTACAAAAAAACTTTCAATTTTTATTCTTCCTCATGCTAATCATGGGAGAAATTAATCTACTTTATTCTAACAATAGGTCTATGAGCTCTCATGCATTCCGTATTATATATTTTAGTTTCTATATCCTTTCTTCGTCACCCACTATTAGTTACATTTCCATGAAATATGAAGTCACCCACAATACTTTTGGAGGGGTTTGTATCAAGAAATTGGTCCACATTTTTTTAGTATGTCTACATGGAGTACATTTATGATATTAGATTATGAATATTCAAGTAATTATGGGTAGTTGACAATAACATGGGTGTTGATTTCTTTGCCAAACCCAAATTTTCACAAGAGAATATGGTAATAGATATTATTGCAATAAATAATCTTTCAAAATTGAGCATGCTAGATTAGGATGGAAATTTTCCAAATGAGTGTATTGTGAAGCCTTAATCAGTTTGCCAATACAATGTTTTGATGAACTCTGTCATCTTCTATATCACGATTTATGCCAAGGTCCAAAAAATCCTCCTTTGACTATTCTTTTAGTGATCCTCTAAATGATTTTGACATAATTCAACTCTTCTTTGACCTCACAGTTGGGTCTCTACTATCTTCAACCTCTAATCTGGTCTCCACCTTTTTTCTTTTGCAGACTTCTTTCAACTAATACAATAGTCATTCAACTATCCTATGAACAAATAAAAATAGATATCTTCCTCCTTTTAACCTCCACGACTCACCTTTCTAGCAACAACTTCTATTCTACAAAATTCTCTCTTTATTGGGATTATTGTGGCCTCTTATAATAACTTCTAGACAAATTAGAAGATTACTCTACAAAATGTTGCAACAAACTTAAAAAAAAAACTAGAAAAAACTATGCCTCCTTACCTTATCTATAGTGACCCTCCTTCGATATGTGAACTTTCCTATGGGGTAGACACTACTAACAAATTGATCTTTTTTAAATTTGTGATTACATTGGTAGAAAAAATCTCTGGCACTCTGAATCTTTTCCGACATTCGCTCATCTTTTATCTCTACAAATCTCTTTTTTAAAACATAAACATCATTTAAAAAAACAACATAATCTTAATTTACCTTCTTCAATAGGCTTCATCAAAACTTTTAAACCTCATCATTTTCTTGTAGATTATAGCTTCTCTTTAAAAAATAAAATGACATCTTCTACCTTCAAGCCTTTAGTCTTTTCTTTTACGTCGTATTTTTTTGGCGTAAATCTTTCAATTCTTCCTTGGTGCCTCTCCTTTCTTAGTGGCTTTTAAAATTTCAAACAATTAGATTTTAATGGCTGTAAACCCTTGGTCCTTTTAACTGTGATTAGTGAAATTTACATCTGAAATGTATCCTAAAATAATCTCTATTCTAGAAATAGACCAAGCGGTGATCTCTTTTGAACTTTCTTGATCTGCCTTGTACTTCTATCTTCAACGATCTAGTTCTGGCAACTTATTTGAATCATGTAGTTACAAGTTTTAGTCTTTTCTTGACAACAAATTTTCCATTCAAGCAATTCCAACAAATTCTATTCTCTACAAATCTCCCTCAATCATCATGTCTATCTCTGATACCAATTGTAGGATCAAAGTGAGATTAAACAAACGATATAAACAAATGCAACAAACATAAGGCCGGGTGCAAAAATATGGGGGGCATATTTGTGACCAAATTTGAAAAACACATTTTGAAAGCTCACAACACGAGTGCATTATAATGCACTCACGTTATGGCTTGGTGTTTCAAGCCTAAGGTTCAACCACAACAAGCCCATAACACAAACATGTTATGAGGTATTAAAAGAAAAAAAAATCAATTCAAAATCATTTTCATTGTGACTATGTTTTTTTGTGCCCACGGCCAAAACCCTTCTTTTATGTGCTCTCGTTCTGGAAGGATCCATCTAGCAAGTTTTTTCATCAAATTATTGTTGTTTCATTGCCAGGATTTTGCCATGTCGCTGAGGAGGTCTGAGAGGTAAGGATTGTTTATTTTTTGTTGTGAATTTATTAGTTTTAGGCTGTTTTTGATATTTATTTTTTAAATTTGTAGGAGATGTTAATGAACCTACAAAACCTCCTCAAAATCCTCAACAAGCACAACAACAAAAAGAGGAACAAAATCCTCAACAAGCACAACAACAACAGGAACAAAATACTCATCAAGCACAATAACAACATTGACAAAATCCTCAACAAGCACAAGCACAACAACAATCTCCTCTAGCAATCCCTCAACATCCTCCTAGCACTCAACAAAACTTAATGAGTGAAATTGAAAATAATAAAAAACAAATCAAGGAGTTAATCATGAGGTTGAACAATCCAAATGGTTCAACCATGGAAAGAATGACCCTTGCAACTTCACTCAAAGAAGTGTTAAAACATGTAGATTCAATCAATAAACAATTAACTAGCTGGCAAGATAGGAGGCAGGCGGCTATGGATTATTACTGGGATAAATTATCATATAAAGATGTAAAAGATCAAAAAATTACAAAATTATATTTGTGCTCATTATTCACCAACCCAAACACAAATTAAAATCTTAACCTCAATGCGAAGAGGTTTCCTATCCATTGGTGTCACCACCAACAAATTAGGAACGTTTTTGGGATAGATTGTACATGGTGTTTGATTACCCACCATGCAACAATTGCAAAGTCCCAAAATATTTCTTGAGGAAACTATACTGTGAGTTCATCCTGAATAAAATCCTGATTATTTTGATATGAGGGACTTCTAGGGGAGACGTGGGGGGTCAGATCAAGATAGACTTAGTGCAAGACAAGATCCTAGGCGGCAAGCGAGATGACCTCTCGCTAGGTTGCCTCATGAGCACATCATTATCCCTTCCATCACGAATGAGAGTTTTGAGGTAGAAAATTTGCAAGCCATCATCTATTTGACCCAGAGTGTCATCCAACATGCTATCCCTATACTACAACGCCATCCAGGGGAGTCTTCGAGTGGTGGGCTTCGACCACATTTGTGTTAGGCTTGTGGGGTGACTTGTTCATATGACCCTACTGACACTCAAGAGGTTGCTACATATGATACATCCATGTCTATGAGAATGGAAAGGGTAACTGACATTTTGAATGAGGCATATGGCATCAATACTCAGGTAAATGTTACCATGTTCTTTGAATTTAATTTATTAAATTTCAATTTTGAAATGCAAGATTAACTAATTTAGTTTTATGATTTTGATAAAATTTTAGGGTCACAGTGTTGATACTGGATACACTAGCCCTACACCTGCTTATTATTCCACTATGTATCTATCGTTGATGTATGTAACTAGTAAAGAATTATAAATTTATTACATGTTAATAGCATTGTTTTATGAATGGTACTCTAATATGTGATTTTGGATGTTCAATAGGCTAATATTGGAGGTTTCATGGGAACACCTCCCAGTGCCAGTGGATTTACACAAACCTACACGTAGGTAATATAATAAAGAGTTTAACTAATGAATTGTACAAGTAATAGATTTGTGTAGTTTATATTCATATCGTTGATTACATTGCATTGCACGTCTTTCAAAATCAAAGCATTACTTCACATTCCATAACTTTAACTAGATGTTGATAGATGACAAAATTTCAACTACAATATAGTTGTTTAGAAAGTCAACATAAGAAGTGATGCAATTACTTCACATAGCATAAGTAATAAGTAGGAGCAACTTCCAATTGCATTTTCTTGTCATGGAATTCCATGAGACCAATTTTTATTGAGGCATCTTTTCAAATAGTTCATTGCCTTGTCTATTCTATGGATGCTTGGAAGAAATATATGAAAGAATAATAGTAAGCAATAGCATAGACAAGGCAATGAGTTGTTTGAAAAAATGACTCAAAGAAATGTGGTCTCATGGTGATGTGCATCACCATGAGACCCAATTTATTTGAGGCATTTTTTCAAAAAACTCGTTGCCTTTTCTATGCTACCACATTTTCCATAAATGTCTACCAAATAATTTTATCAAACAGTTCATTTCCTTGCTGTTATGGCTAAAGGCCTAAAAAAGGTGCTTTCCAACAAACTATGGATGCTTGGAAAAAATCTATCAAAGCACAATAGTAAGCAATAGCATAGACAAGGCAGTGAGTAGTTTGAAAAAATGCCTCGAAGAAATTCAGTCTCATGGTGATGGAATGCCATTCCATCACCATGAGACCACATTTATTTGAGGCATTTCTTGAAATAGCTCACCACCTTTTCTATGCTACCAAATTTTCCATACATGTGTACCAAATAATTTTATCAAACTACTCACTTCCTTGTCACTATGGCTAAAATCCTAAAATAGGTGCTTTCCAAAAAACTATGGATGCTTGGAAAAAATCTATCAAACCATAATAGTAAGGAATAACATAGACAAGGTAGTGATTATTTTAAAAAAATTCCTCGAAGAAATGCGGTCTCGTGGTGATGGAATGCCATTCCATCACCATGAGACCACATTTCTTCGAGGAATTTCTTCAAATAGCTCACCACCTTTTTTATGCTACCACATTTTCCATAAATGTGCACCAAAGCATTTTATCAAACTACTCACTTTCTTGCTGCTATGGCTAAAAGCCTAAAATAGGTGATTTCCAACAAACTATGGATGCTTGGAAAAAATCTATCAGAACACAATAGTAAGCAATAGCATAGACACATCAGTGAGTAGTTTGAAAAAATTCCTCGAAGAAATATATTCTCATGGTGATGGAATGCCATTCCATCACCATGAGACCACATTTCTTCGAGGCATTTCTTCAAAAAAATCACCACCTTTTCTATGCTACCACATTTTCCATACATACATGTACCAAAGAATTTTATCAAACTACTCACTTCCTTGCTGCTATGGCTATAGGTGCTTTCCAAAAAACTACATGGATGCTTGGAAAAAATCTATCAAAGCATAATAGTAAGCAATATCATAGTCAAGGCAGTGAGTACTATCAAAAAATTCCTTCAAGAAATGTGTTCTCATGGTGATGGAATGCCATTCCATCACCATGAGACCACATTTCTCTGAGGCATTTATTCAAATATCTCACTACCTGAAGAATAGAAACCAACCCTTTAGCCAAAATTCCCCTCCAAATTCTTTTCAAGTTCATCATCCTCAATTTATCAATCCATGGGACCTTCCACCTTTTATTCCAATTGTTCATGTCTCCACCCCTCTCTCCTCATGTCACAATTTCCCTCCATCTCATAACCAAGACCACACTATACAATCCACCCCATCCCAACATAATACCATAGAGAAGGCAATGAACTATTTCTATGGTGATGGAATGCCATGACACATTTTTTTGTAATGCTATTCCATCGTGCCATGAGACCCCATTTCTTGAGGCATTTTTTCAAACAGTTCACTGCCTTCTCTATGCTACCACAGTTATCGTACATGTCTATGAAAGCATTTTATCAAACGGTTCACCACCTTGCTGCTATGGGTAAAAGTGTAAAAATAGGTGATTTCAAACAAGTTATGGATAGGGAAAATAGTAAGCATGATACTCAGAAATATATAGTTTAATAAGTACTCAAAATCTTGTTCATTATCTCATACATTACAAGCCATGACATGGATTGCTATTGTAGTTTTGATGATTGAATAATTTGTTGTTTTATTTTTAGATGTTGAAAGTGGATACACCTCTGAATGTTCCAAGGGAAATGGAGCTTGGTGTTTCATTTCTATAGAGTCCTCGATGGCTCTCAGAGAGGAGGTATGAGGCAAATTACTAAATTTCAACTTGCATTCGTTGTTATAACTATTAGTTAGTGAAAAATCAAACCATTATTGATTCGTAGTTTAATTTATCTTTGGATGATTTCTACAGTGCTTTGACATGCCACAACATGAGCATGCAAATCTTTCCCATGAGGAGAGAGATCATCTACTGGCGGTAAGTGATTATTTTGTTAAATATATCATTTTTTATAATGTAATTTCTATATATTAATGTCTTTACTTCTTATTGTAACATATATAGCTTCACCAAGAGTTGAACACCAGGAGGAGAACCAGGAGCGATCCTCGACCTCAGAATAAACAAGTGACAAACCTATCACCATCCGGTCGACAAGAAAAGGGAAATAATTTATTTCGATAGGATACAAAGCAATGAATTTTGATTCTAGAGCCCTTTGTTGTATGCCTATATGGCATTTTTGTACATATTTTACATGTTGGATATATTTGACATTGCATGCCTATATGGCATTCTTGTAAGCCTATATGGATAATTTGTATATATTTTATACTTATATTGACATATATTGATGTTTGCCTACATGGCTATTTGGTTAATACAAAACCTTTTTATCGATGGTGTCCATATTTGCATTACAAATCCATGGTTAAATAGATATGAGTTTTGTGTATTCAAGTCTATACTTTACAACTTACGTGTATAATTTGTGATTTACGTGTATACTTTGTGACTTACGTGTATTCCAATGCATAGTTTGTGAATTACGTGTTTTCATGCTTATACCTTGTATTCATGCATATACTTTGCATTAATTTGCGTATACTATGTATTCATGTGTATACTTCAGGGCTTATGTGTTTTTGAGTACTTGTGCTTCCATTATTCACATGTATGCTTGACTTATTCACATGTATACTTATTAATTGGTTAGCCCTAGCATTGATCATTGGTGTCCTTCATGGTTTGTCTTGAATATTGATTGATTGATGCTAAACAAGTTTATTAGTTGATGCTAAACAACTTCAATATTTCTAGGAATACTAATAGACTTACAAATTAAAAAAATTGCACAAATTGAAAAGAAAAGTTTAATTGTAAATAAATGCATTGATTATTAACATGATAATTGATTAAGAATGAGTATAATATATATCAAGGGATGATCCTTCTACAATGACAACTTCCAACTAGAAAATAGGCAAAGAATTCCCAATACTTTGAAAGCAATAATCTATCCAAAATTGCAATGGGAGAGAAGGCTTATTTAAGATCCTTGAGCAATGTATTTCCTAATTCTCCCTTGTTCTTACATATCTCAATTTAGTTTAATCCAAAGAGTTCCATGAAATGCTTTATCTAAAAGCAAAAAACACATTTTCATTTGGTATTCCATGAGATGTTTCATAAAAATATTCCAGTATATTTAATATTTTGATTCAAACAACTCAATTAAGAAAAAGATACATAATCTTCACAACACTTGCAAAACATAATATTCATAGTAGATGATGAGTAGTTAACTTCTTGGTGCAGGAGCACCTAGTTGATTTCTTGCCTCGATGAGTCAATTTTGTCATTTTTGTTTTGGTTGTGTTTTATTTTGTAATAAGGTCATGTACTGAACATGTCACATGCATATTGAGTCATTGATTAGGTTGCTAGGTGGTTTGTGGGGTGAAGTTGTCAACTTTGCAAATGTTGTCATTGTTGCAAAATATGCAAAAAAGGGAATATGAAAGGTCATCGGTTGGAATGAAGTTTTTTGGTCATTGGAATTCAAAGGGAAGTTATAGAAATGATGTAAGATGTTTAATTTTTCCTTGAGAAGGTGATCCCAAGGTTGGTGACTTGTATTTTGGAGAGAATTCAATAAAATCCCTAATTTTCTACAAATTTCTAATGTTTCTCATTGTTTCAGAGCATTGTACGATTCTATACAGAGGTTCATGAATTGAGGTTAATTGTATTGGATGGATAATTGAATTAGATTTCTTTTGGTGTTGGTCTTACTGAGTTTCATAATGTTTTGAGGATTTTATTGCCATTTTGCCTCAGATAGGTTAGAAACCCTAGTTCAATAGGGTTGAAAGGAAGAAAAGTGTAGAACTCTTCATTACACTATTGAAATATTGTAAAAAATCATTGTAATTGAGATAGATTAGGCATGTTTTGTTTTTTACAAGTTGTAGGAGCAAGGGATAGACGTAGGAGTTGATTGGGTGATGCCCTAGATGAAATTTCATGGTTTTTAGGCTTGAAAGGATGGCTAGAGGTTAGGGTTCGATAAAGAAGAATTGGGAAAGTGTGGGAATTAGTTTGGTGAGAATAGGAAGACCCTAGGAGACATGTTTGATACATTTGTGATTATAATTGAGACCTGGAGTGTAGAGAATCAATAAACCCCTATTCAAACTAGTCTAATTAGGCCTTAAGGGCAGCATAGCAGTCCAATTTTGAGTGATTTGTTCCAAAACAATCATACCTTATTTTGTGATATGTTACTAAAGGGCCAAAAGGGTAATTGGAATGATGTTTAGTTTTAGGGTTTGAGGCATTCTCTAAAAGATATGGTCACTTTTCACTGTTTGGAATGCTACAAGCGAGATTGAGAAAATTGTGAGAAGAACATCAAGTCAGGGTTCCCAAATTGAAAGGGTTGTTGAATTTTGTTTGGTTGGAGAATCTCAACCATTATGTGCATTAATTCTTGACACATTATCATACAAAAATATATCTTGAATAGTCTTTAAAAATTTATCTTAAGGGATTCTACCGGTTGAATGTAGGTCAAAGGAATTCAACATGTTTGGATGCAAAAGAGGATCATACCTAGTGTAAAAATACCCATCTAGAAGTGTTGGAACAGTTTGTTTGGTCACACAAGTTGCAGAACGAAAGCTGCACCACTTTGCAACTTTTAACTACTTGCATTTGACAACTTTTTTCCTGAGTGAAAATTTTCCACCACGGGAAAAAACCTCCAAGATAGTGAAAATTGAGAGAGGTTATTGTAGAGGATCCCAACATGATCTCATAGTCTCATATGAGAAGTTTCTAAGCATCATGATATTCAAGTAACAACATTCTGAAGTTTGTAGACATTTTGCACTTTGGACTCTTAAGGGATTCTACCGGTTGAATGTAGTTCAGAGAAATTCCACGTGTTTGGGTGCAAAAGAGGACCATTCCTAGCATAAAATAACCCATCCAGATGTGTTGAAATAATTCATTTGGTCATATGAGTTGTAGAATGAAAGTTGAACCACTTTGCAACTTTTAACTACTTGCATTTGACAACTTTTCCCCAAGTCAAAATTCGTCACCATGGGAAAACGCCTTCAAGATAGTGAAAAATAAGAGATATTATTGTAGAGGGGCCCAACATGATCCCATAGGCTCATACAAGAAGTTTCTAAGCATCACGGTATCTGAGTAACAACATGCTGAAGTTTGGAACCATTTTGGACTTTGGACTCTTAAGGGATTTTTCCGGTTGAATGTAGCTTAGAGAAATTTTGTGTGTTTGTGTGTGAAAAAGGAACATGGCTAGTGTAAAAATACCTATCTAGATGCATTAGAATAGTTCATTTGGTCACACAAGTTGTAGAACAAATGTTGCACCACTTTAAAACTTTCAATTACTTGCATTTGACAAGTTTTTCCCCAAGTGAAAATTTTTCACCATGGGAAAATGCCTCTAAGATAGTGAAAACTAAGAGAGGTTATTGTAGATGACCCCAACATGATCCCATAGGTGTAGAAAAGAAGTTTCTAAGAATCACGATATCTAAGTAATAGCATGGTGAAGTTTGGAGCCATTTTTCACTGTGGACTCTTAAGGGATTCTGTCGGTTGAATGTAGCTCAAAGCGATTCCACATGTTTGAGTGCAAAAGAGGACCATGCCTAGTGTAAAAGTAACCATTCAAATGTATTGGAATAGTTTATTTGGTTACATGAGTTGCAGAATGAAAGTTGCACCACTTTGTAACTTTCAACTACTTGCATTTGATAACTTTTTCCCTAAGTAAAAATTCACCACCATGGGAAAATGCCTCTGAGATAGTTAAAACCAAGAGAGGTTATTGTAGAGGGGCCCAACATGATCCCATAGGCTCAGATGAGAAATTTGTAAGAATCATGATATCTGAGTAACAACATGCTTAAGTTTGCAACCATTTTGCACTTTAGACTCTTAAAGGATTTTATCGGTTGAATGTAGATTGGAGTGATTCTGAGTGTTTGGGTGTGAAAGAGGACCATGCATAGCATAAAATTACCTATTTGGATGTTTTGGAACAACTTGTTTGGCCACATGAGTTGTAAAGTGAAAGTTGCACCACTTTGCAACTTTCAATTGCTTGCATTTGACAATTTTTCCTCGTGAAAATTTGCCACCATGGAAAAATGCCTTCGAGATAGTGAAAGCCAAAAAATTTTATTGTTGAGGGGCCCAACATGATCCCATAGGATTAGATGAGAAGTTTCTAAGAATCACGGTATCCAAGTAACAACATGCTGAAATTTGCAGCTATTTTGCACTTTGAACTCTTAAGGGATTATGCTGGTTGAATGTAGCTCAGAGTGATTCCGTGTGTTTGGGTGTGAAAGATGATGATGCCTAGTGTAATTCCACCCATACATATGTATTGGAATAGTCTATTTGGTCACATGTGTTAGAGAATGAAATTTGCACCACTTTGCAACTTTGCACTGCTTGCATTTGACACTTTTTCCATCAAGTGAAAACTGGACACCATAGGAAAATGACTTTGAGATAACAAAAAATAAGAGAGGTTATTGTAGAGGGGCCCAATATTATCTCATAGGCTCAGACAAAGAGTTCATAAGCACCACAGTTTCTGAGTAATAGCCTATCAAAGATTGCTGCCCTTTTGCACTTTAGACCCTTAAGGGATCAAGTCGGTTGAACATAGCTCACAACGATTCTGCGTGTTTGGATGTGAAAGAGGACCATAACCAACATAAATGTACCCATTTAGACATGTTGGAACAGTCCATTTGGTCACACATGTTGCATAACGAAAGTTGCACCACTTTGCAACTTTACGATGCTTGTAATTGACACTTTCTCCATCAAGTCAAAATTGGACACGACAAAAAAATGAGTCTGAGATAACAAAAATTGAGAGGCTATTATAAAGTTGCCCTACATGATCTCTATGCCTCAGATAGAATTCCCATAACTGACATGGTATCTGGGTAACAGTTTGTCAAAGATTGTTGCCTTTTTGCAATTTGGACTGTTAATAGATTACGTTGCTCGAATTACAAATGTTTGAAGGCAACAATAAATTTGAATATTTGAGTAAATCTCATTACAAGTGTTTATTTCAATAGACTATATGCTATATTGATATTTATATATAATCATTAAGTTGATTTACTTTAATAAATAAAGTTTTTATAATAAGTTAATCAATTGGTGCTAGTTATAATAGGGAGAGAATTGAGATTTGTCAAGATCATCAAAATAAGGATGTTGCATTTATTTTTTGGATGAGATTCTCTTCGATGGCTCATAAGTCCACATTTTCTACAAGAAGACACCAATCAATTTTTATTAGTTTACTTATAGATACACAAAGTAAAAGAAGAAAAAGAAAGAGCATGCAAAATGGAAATGAAATGAAAATAGATGGAAGACACTTACAGACAACAAATCCACACCATTTGGTTGCAACTCGGGAACAACAAGGCATAAATCTTGATGCTTCCCTTGAGGATAGGCATGTCAGTATCTCAACTTATTCACTCCTAGTCATACATCTTCACTGGGAGTTCCAAGATACCTATTGCACACAACACCTCTCATGAATAGAACAACTTGAAATTTGAGATGCTCTTATAATGTCTACATCATAGGTGCTCATGATAAGGCTAACTTGAAATTAATAACTTGAAATTCCCTCTTCAAGCTTCCCAGAGACTTTTATATGGCTATAAATCATAATTGAGATTTGTCAAGATCATCAAAATAAGCATGTTGCATTAGTTTTTGGGTTGAGATTGTCTTCGATGGCTCATAAATCAAAATTTTCTGCAAGGGGACACTGATAATTTTTTATTAGGTTACTTACAAATAGGTAAAGTAAAAGAAGATGATAGTATTGGCATCATAAAAATTAATGTGCATACAAGTATAAATTAATAAGAACCAATGTACATACTTAAAAATTAATCCAACAAACCATTTGAGTATTCTCTACTCTTTATTGTGTCAAGTATTGCTTCATGGTCGGACTCACAGACCTTCCACAAGGTCTACCCCCATATTTGGTCAAAAAAATATTGGATGCCATGACAAGGTTCAATTAATGAATACTATTATGATGTGTGTGAAAGTCTTGAAATAGCCAATATTTAACACTCTTATGTGGGTACCTTCTAAGCCACGTCCTAGTAACAACTGAGCTTGTAGGGTATTCAATATTTCCTCCATTTATAACTGGGGCCTCCAATTTCTTTTTTGCCTCAACACAACAACACAAGTAATAGTCTGTTATCTCTTCATTGTCTTCATTTGCAATAACTACATAAACATGCCTTGCATTGATATTTGCATCAAATTTCTTGAAATTATTCCATTAAAAATACACTACAAAGTAAGATAACAATAAGAATTTTAGAAAATAAGAAAGTAGATATATTACTTGGTTGAACTAGATCTGATATGTGGTCTAAGTTGATTGATGAATCCATCTATGTTAGTTCTAATTCCGTCAGAGGGTGATACATGTGAAGTGGGCTAAGATAACTTAACAACCATTTCTCAACCCACTCCTTTGACTCACAATCATTCTAGGCTTGCATTGCACATGACAAACAAAAGAATACCATCTTCCATGTATTGATACTCCATGAACCTACATTTGAGCTAAGGAAAGAGTGTAGTTCACTCGATCCTATTAGTGTACAATAATCCTCATATGGTGCAATTTTAGTATCATCCATCAACCAAAAAAATCTACAAACTGAAGACATACCTTCATCACCTGGACCCATCGAAGCATTACACCACTCAACGATTGATTTTAAATTTGTCAACTTTGCATTGTCTTTATACTTTAAATCTTCTTGTGCTAATGATCTTTTCACAAATGCTCTTGCACCATCATGCTCCCCCTTTCCATGCTCAGCCTCACAAAAGCTCCACATATGCTGAACATCTGTAATGACATGCATCCTGCTCAACCAATAGAACATGCATGAGTTCTTGAACTCTGTTGCACAGTTATCTGACCTTATTATATGCTGACCATATGTTATGACCCTTTAAGCCAAATAAGTTTAGAACATCTAAAAGAAACCTTGTATGAACTCTAGAGAATGTGTGCAATCATCACTAATATAAAAGTGATTCTCCCTTAATACCCTTCTTTGGTCCTCTATACTATCAGTTGCATGAATGAATGCTATGCACACAAATATCAAAACCTATGTGGAGTTGTAATATTATGACTATACCTCATGTTGTGACTGTAGAGCGTAATTCTCTACAAAGTCAACCACTGAAACTATGCTGTCAACAAGAAAGGTTTCCTTGCATAGCTTGAATTGTGTGTCCAACCATTGTGCCCTATGGGTATGATGTAAGTGGCCCAAGGCTTGCTTGCAATGCAACTAAGAGACCTAGCTTGTCTCTTCTAGGAACCTAGTCTCCTCTAGGTCCTAATTAGCTTCGATGATTAACTAAGTCCAATCCTAACTCTATTCTAAGAGTTCTATCATGTTTGCTTCACCTTGGAGGACTAACACCATTTGACAAGTTCAATTCCTCTTCCTCACTTAGCAAGCTCTAAGTGCTAGCTTCTCAAAAACCTCATTCTTCATTGCAGGGGTTTCCATTCTATTGATAGCAATCATAACCTTGTATATTTGAACCATTTCAGCAGGTTCTTAAACCCTATCCTTACCGGGTTCAAGGATTCACCACTTGAGACCTTAATTAGGCCTATTCCTTGTAGTCTTTACTAGTCCTGTTTTGTCAATTCTTGCAAAACTTTCCCAAAGACCCTACAAATCTAAAGGTAGATTCAGATACCCTTTTGGAAGTTTTAAAAGTTTCAGTGGGGCTTATAGTCTGACAACTTTCGTACAATAGCTTCCTACAACTTAGGACAATAGGGCAAATAGGCCTAATTTCTAGGACTGACTGTATTTTTGTTTGTAGCTTGCTCAAATCATAAACCAAATGATTGACATGAATTCAATCCACCTAGAATGTTGAGCTAAGGTGAAATCCTACTTGAACCTATACCTATTCCGTACAGTACCTCCTTACCCTGCAAGAAATCTTCAATGACATCCCTAGACCTCTAACCAGGCTCTGTCTGATCGCCTAGAGACTAGTGATAAAAAGAGCTCTCCACTCTTTAATGCTTCCTAATCCTAACACTATGTACAATAATGACTCCCCTAACATTCCCACCTATCCTTAGGTGTTTCCCAAGTCTAGACTTCATGGGGGAGCCATGAAAGCATCGACTGGTCAAGACAGGACCAGTAAGAGCTTAAAACAAAATAACTTAACTAACACAAAATACCTACACTAAAACAACTTGCTTATCAAATGAAAATGACTAAGATAATCCTATAGAACACTAAACAAACATTAAAATAAGTCTATAAATCCATTAAGTATCTTTGTCACCACAAACACTCGAGTTATTCTTCAAGAAACTGTTGTAGAGTTCTCTATTCGCCTTCAAAAACAAAATTACAAATTACATAATTGCTCTCTACATGAGATTCGAGTCTTGGGTCATATTAGATGCCCACTCCATGATTCTAGGGCCTGTTGGCCGATCTCCCACTTCCTATTCTCAAGGGAATCCAAAGGTAACCGAGTTGCATGCCCATGCTAACTTCTTTACAACATTTGGCATCTTTCTTCATGCCTTGATCCTATTTCTTAGGACCACCACTCCCTCTAGATTCTGAGGAACCAACTCATTGAATGGCCTTAAGGCATCTTCACAATAACATTGAGTGTTTAACTTTAGAACATCTTTAAGACTCTAATGTCCCCTAGACAACTAACATTAAGAAAAAACAGCTTACTAACAATGGCTAATTGTGTGACTTTAGTCCTAATGACTAACTCACCTAGCCCACAAAAGCAATGACCCTCTAAGGTCTGAAAGGAAACAAACTTCTTGACTTGGCTAGAGTCAAGTACAAGCCAAAATAACAAAAATGCAGGTTAGCCAAGGTAGAAGCCCAATCAACTAATCCCATTGTTGCCCATACTCCTTTGTCAAACACCTTAGTAGATTTCCAAGGCTTTTATTAACAACCTCGATCTGACCATCAGTTTGGGGATGGTAGGCTGATCCAAAGGAAAAATTAGTGCCCAACCTTTGCCAAAGAATCTTCCAAAAATGACTCATGAATTTAGTGTCTCTGTCTGATACAATGCTGATAGGTAAACCATGGATTCTTACTATCTCTTTGAAGAAGAGAGAGGCTATCTAACTAGCATCATGTGTGGTCTTACATGGTATAAAGTGAGCCATCTTGCTGAACCTGTCCACCACCACATAAACACTATCCATGCCTTGCCTTGTTTTGGGTAACCCAACTACAAAATCCATACTCAAACATTCCCATGGCCTAGTAGGAATAGGTAGTGGTTGGTAAAGGCCTGCATTTGAAGAAGTGCCCTTGGCATTTTGACATACTACACAACTTTCCACATACCTCCTAACATCAAGATTCATCTTAGGCCAATAATAGAACCTTTGAACAAGTTCTTGATTCTTAGTGATCCCAAAGTGACCACTCAAAGCACCATTATGATTTTCTTGTATCAAGTTCTCTCTAATGGAGCATTTAGGAACACATAATTGATTCCCCTTAAACAAGAGACCATTTTTCGAAGTATACTCAACATATTTACTATGGAAATGGTTCTTGTATTCAGCACATACCTTATAAACATCTGCAAAATCTTCATCATCAGCATACAGATCCTTGAAGTGATCTATTCCCATGCTCTTCAACTATATTTCTTGAATTGTGAGAGCTCTTCTAGACAATGCATCTGCTACTTTGTTGAGGACACCTTTCTTATGCTTGATATTAAAGGTGTAAGCTTGTAGATACTCAACCCACTTTATGTGCTTGTGGCTCAACTTTTCTTGTGAATTCAGGAAACTAAGTGCTTGATTGTCTGAATACACAATGAATTCCTTGGGGAGCAAGTAGTGCCTCCACTTCCTTAGAGCTTGGACTAGTGTATACATCCCAAGGTCATAAGAAGAGTACTTCTTTTTGGCTTCACTCAACTTTTCAGAATGAAAAGCCACCGGTCTACCCTCTTGGCTGAGAACAACTCCAATTGCCACATTGCTAGCATCACACTCAATGGTGAAAAGCTTCTCAAAGCTTGGTAGCACTAAAAATAGGTTGGGTAGATATACTTTCCTTCAACAACTCAAAGCTCTTGTTAGCATGCTCATTCCATACAAATTTGGTCTTCATGCCTCCCTTAATAGTATCCAACCTAGGAGCACAAATAGCACTAAATTGTCTTATGAACTTCCTATAGTATTGAGCAAGGCCATGAAAACTTCTTACCTCAGTTACTGTACTTGGAGTAGGCCAATTGAGGATGGCTTCTACCTTGCTAATGTCCATTTTCAGATTGCCTTGAGATAGCACAAATCCAAGGTACACCAGCTCTATCTTGATGAACTCACACTTCTCTAAATTGATCATCAAGTCCTCCTCATGTAGCTTCTTGAAAACCAACTCTAGGTGTTTGAGATGTTCTTCTCTTGTCTTTCTATAAATTAGTATATCATCAAGATATACCACTACAAATTTGCCAATGTAGTCTTTGAGGACTTCATTCATGAGCCTCATGAATGTGGAGGGGGCATTAGGTAATCAAAATGGCATGACAAGCCACTCATATAGACCCTCATTAGTTTTGAAGGCTGTTTTACACTCATCTCCCTCATGTATTCTTATTTAGTGATAGCCACTCTTCAAGTCTATCTTGCTATAGTACTTAGCTCCACCTAGACAATCCATTAGGTCTTCAATCCTAGGGATAGGGAACCTATACCTTATGGTTATCCTATTGATAGCCCTTGAATCAATACAAAGCCTCCAAGTTCCTCCTTTCTTAGGTGCAAGGACATTGGGTATGACACATGGATTAATACTCTTTTTAATGAGACCTTGGTTTAGGAGTTCTTGTATTTGTCTAGCTATTTCCTCATTTTGTTGAGGGGTCATTTGGTAAGCTGCCTTACTGGGAAGGGTAGCTCCTGGAATAAAGTCTATCCTATGACTTATGGCTCTTTTAGGGGGTAAGGCTGCTGGTTGTCCATCACTCACTGTAACTTGGTAAGTCTGCAGCATGCTTTGAATATCCTTTGGTAACTCTGTCTTCTTGGTCACCTTACCTTTATCTCCCTCTCTTTGTCTTAGCACCAATGCATAACCAACTTCTCCACTCTCTTCCAAAGCTTCTAAGAACTCTTTTTCACCAACCATGAGAAGATTAGGGCCTACTGTCTTCACCTCTGCATCTTCTAACAGTGACTAAATTTTGAATGTCACATTATCCTTCTTGAAAGAACAAGAATTCTTACCTCCATCATGTATGGCTTGCTGGTCAAATTGCCATGGTCTATGTAGGAGCAAATGAAATGCATCCATAGGTAACACATGACACAAAACTTTATCTTTATACCTTCCAATTGAAAACTCCACCCATGCTTGTTCATTTACCAAGACATGTTGGCCTTTATTGAGCCAAGTGACCTTGTAAGGATTGGTGTGGGGTATCCTTGTCAACTTTAGTTTGCTGACTACTTCCTCTGACACAATATTGTCAGTAGAGCCTGAGTCAATGATGACTCTACATACTTTCCCCATCATCTTGCACTTTATCCTAAATAAAGACCTCCTTTGGGTTGGCTCCTCCTTCACTGGCTCCTTGATCAAAGTTCTCCTCATCATGAGATTCTCACCTTCCTCATAATTTAATGGAACCTTAGAATGTTTGTCTACTACATTTGATTCCTCATGAACTAGGTTAGTTCTCTTGTCACCTCCTTGTGAAGAACTACCTTTCTCTGGGCATCTATAGGCAGGATGCCCCATTTGGTTACAATGATAGCATTTCATATTGGAAAAATAGTTGCCTCTTCCTTGTCCACCACTTCTTCCTCTAAAGTTAGAGCTTCTTCCTCTACCACCTCTACTAGAGCTTCCTTCTTGCTGCTCAGTGTACTTAACTTCTCTTCGAGCCCTTGATTCTGAACTCTTTCCACCATAGCCACCCCTTTTTCCTCTACTATCTTTTCCTTTACCTCTACTCTTGGAAGTTTTCTCTTGCTTCCTTTTGCTTTTCTCCTCTATCTTCAAGGCCATTTGATAGCATTGGTGGATGGTTTTGAAGTTCACTAGACTCATGTCTTCTTGGATAGACCACTTGAGTCCATTCAAGTACCTTGCTAACTTGATACTTTCATCTTCAACCACCTTTGATCTTAGGCACAACTTGTGGAACTCCTCGGTGAATGCTTGGACATCCAAATCTTTTTGTCTAAGATTGTGTCTCCTCCTATGCAACTAGACTTAATAGTCATTAGGTAGGTAGGTCTACCTTACTTTAGTTACCATGCCCTTCCATGTAACTATAGGACCCTTTCCTTCTTTTTCTCTTTCATTTTGCACAAACTTCCACCAGGTGAGAGCTGAACCTCTCAACCTTGACTTGGCCACCTTTACTTTTTGGGCCTTTGAGATACCATAACATTCAAAGTGATTCTCATTGCTTTCTATCTAATCCATGACTGAATCTAGATCCATCTGTCCACTGAAAAGAGGTACACCCTCCAAAGCTTTGCCACTTAAAGCCCTTAGTGCCTTCAAGAAGGGTTCTTCAGGAATAACAGGGTCAGGGGTTGGAGCTTCCTTCTCCAACTCTATTTCCTTTTCCCTTGCTTCTTGCTCTTCTTTCTGATCTACTTTATGCTTTACTCTGTCTACCGTTTCTTGGACTTCATCCAAGAGTTGCTCCATTTGAGCCAACCTTTCTCTTAGTGACTTGTTGTCCTCTTCTTGTTCTTCTACCTTCTTGGCTAACTCAGGGTTAGTCACCATTGTAGTACCTTCCACTGACCCAAATGATGGATTCTCTCCTACTGATTCAAGAGATTACAACATTAACCACAAGCCTGATCAAAATAGGCTCTGATACCAATATGATGTAAGTGGCCCAAGGCTTGCTTGCACTGCAACTAAGAGACCTAGCTTGTCTCTTCTAGGAACATAGTCTCCTCTAGGTCCTGATTGGCTTAGATGATTAACTAAGTCCAATCCTAACTCTCTTCTAAGAGTTCTATCCCTTGTGCTTCACCTTGGAGGACTAACAGCATTTGACAAGTTCAATTCCTCTTCCTCACTTAGCAAGCTCTAAGTGCTATCTTCTCAAAAACCTCATTCTTCATTGCAGGGGTGTCCATCCTATTGATAGCAATCATAACCTTGTATATTTGAACCATTTCAGCAGGTTCTTAAACCCTATCCTTACCGGGTTCAAGGGTTCACCACTTGAGACCTTAGTTAGGCCTATTCCTTGTAGTCTTTACTAGTCCTGTTTTGTCAATTCTTGCAAAACTTTCCCAAAGACCCTACAAATCTTAAGGTAGATTCAGATACCCTTTTGGAAGTTTTAAAAGTTTTAGTGGGGATTTTTGTCTGACAACTTCCGTACACTAGCTTCCTACAACTTAGGACAATAGGGCAAATAGGCCTAATTTCTAGGATTGACTGTATTCTTGTTTGTAGCTTGCTCAAATCATAAACCAAATGATTGACATGACTTCAATCCACCTATAATGTTGAGCTAAGGTGAAACCCTACTTGAACCTATACCTGTTACATACAGTACCTCCTTACCCTACAAGAAATCTTCAATGACATCCCTAGACCTCTAACCGGGCTCTGTCTGCTCGCCTAGAGACTAGTGATAAAAAGAGCTCTCCACTCTTTCATGCTTCCTAATACTAACACTATGTACAATAATGACTCCCCTAACATTCCCACCTATCCTTAGGTGTTTCCCAAGGCTAGGCTTCATGGGGGAGCCATGAAAGCACCGACTGGTCAAGACAGTATTGGTAAGAGCTTAGAACAAAATAACTTAACTAACACAAAATACCTACACTAAAACAACTTTCTTATCAAATGAAAATGACTAAGATAATCCTATAGAACACTAAAATAAGTCTATAAATCCATTAAGTATCTTTGTCACCACAAACACTCGAGTTCTTCTTCAAAAAACTATTGTAGAGTTCTCTATTCCCCTTCAAAAACAAAATTACAAATTACATAACTGCTCTCTCTACATGAGATTCGAGTCTTGGGTCATATTAGATGCCCACTCCATGATTCTAGGGCCTGTTGGCCGATCTCCCACTTCCTATTCTCAAGGGAATCCAAAGGTAACCGAGTTGCATGCCCATGCTAACTTCTTTACAACATTTGGCATCTTTCTTCATGCCTTGATCCTATTTCTTAGGACCACCACTCCCTCTAGATTCTGAGGAACCAACTCATTGAATGGCCTTAAGGCATCTTCACAATAACATTAAGTGTTTAACTTTAGAACATCTTTAAGACTCTAATCTCCCCTAGACAACTAACATTAAGAAAACATAACTTACTAACAATGGCTAATTGTGTGACCTTAGTCCTAATGATTAACTTACCTAGCCCACAAAAGGAATGACCTTCTAAGGTCTGAAAGCAAAAAAACTTCTTGACTTGGATAGAGTCAAGTACAAGCCAAAATAACAAAAATGGAGGTTAGCCAAGGTGTGCTCCTGCACCAGGGTATGCCTTGCATACTCATATAGTATATTGTCATGAAACATGGACATAAATAGATACATTGGAATCTTCTGAATAACCAAATCACAATTTTTTTCTTGATTACCATCTTTTTTAGTGCATGCCACTATTTTATACTTCCTAAACTCTAATAATTTTCTTCCAACCTCATCTGTGCTTTCCATATTTTGACATACTAGCATACATTGCAAGCCACCACAACACTCGCATGAACCATCCAAGCATGTTGTCCTGTAGAATATTTGTCCATCCTCTATTTCACATATAATTTTTGATAAGAACTCTCTTGAATATTTTTGTGGGTATTCTATCCCACAATCCGGAAAAACATCGTTAGTATGAAAACATTAACATATAGAATGATAAACATCATAATTTTTAGAGAATTCAATATGTACTCTACAATAAAAAGTAGTGCGTGTGTGATTTATCTTGACATAGAAATGTTTAATCATTTAAAAATATCTTTGACAATACTGATTTGAGAATAAGCCTGTTGAAATTTAGGAAAAAATTGGGTTTGAATCGTATCCAAAATATGATTTGGATGTGGCTCATGTTTCTAACCACCGATTCCCCTTCTTACCACATCCCTTTGATTCAAATATGGCCTTGTGTTATTCTTCGAATACTCTTCAACTAGTGCTCTCAATGCTTCAACAATTTTTTTATCTTTTCATGGTAGTCTCCTCGAGAATGCCCATAATTCATTTGAATGTATACCCTCAATTATTTTCCACCTTTGAACGTCTCTTGATAAAGTCTTTCTATTAATTCTCATTTGTTCACTCATCTTTTTAATGAGATGAGCTCTCTTTGTTTGACTACTTACCAAAGTCAATGTAATGAAATGTTAGGTGACATTACTATCCTTTGAGCACGAGGTCTTACCCACACTCTCATAAGCATCCATTAGATTCTTTACAATAGCACTTTCACTTGAAGCATTCGATTATCTCAACCCAAGAGTCTTCATGATGTTTCTATACTTCATACCCTGCATCATTTCAACAAATAGTTGAAATCTTGCGGTCTCATTTAGCCTTTCAAATAATGATATCCAAATCTTATCAGCATATCTTCTACAAGTGTATGCTGGAATATTACCTTCCGTGTGCTAGAAAATATTCTCATCAATATTAATCAAATACTTTGGCTTTGTACGTAAAATTCTAGGTGGTGTGCTCCTAGGTACATAATCCTCAACATTAGGAATTTCATCAATATTAAAGTGAGGTGGGCTAGATTACATACCTCCGATCAAGGGTGGGATAGATGACATAACTTGAGGTTGACATGGGAATTATTGTGTACCTTCTTTGTCAAATACTAGTGATGTTGTACTCTCAACTTGAGGTGTGGTGGATGGTGTCCCTTCATAGTGACTTGTGGTAGATGGTTTCCTTCCATATTCACTTGCAGTAGATGGTGTCCCTCCATATTCACTTGTGGTAGATGGTGTCCCTCCATATTCACCTATAGTAGAGGGTGTGTCTTCAACTATGGTATTTGAATCTGTCTTACCACAATGCTTTCACATTCATGCCCTTTGTGCTACCAATGCCTTTTCTCTTTTTTATGGTTGAGGTTTATATTCAATTGGCTTGTTTTCATCAATCATATCCAATTTATTCTTCTCACAATATGTTCTCACCCATTATCTCTTTGTTTTCTTTATTGGTTTTACACTCTTCGTCTTTTAGTTGCTTCCTTATTTATTTCCTCGACATGGTGGATAATTTTACTTGTAGCATGGTAATGATACAAATATTAGTTCCTAAAATATGAATCCACACAAATAAATGAAATATATGTCTTTCAAGGCTTTATACAAAATACTTATAAGCATCCTATAGAAGAGTATGATTACCATAGACAAGCTAGTGGAGCACCACTAGCTTGCCAATGTGATAGGGTTGACAAGGTAGGGGCAACGTATGCCTTATAGAAATGGGGACTCATGATGATAAGGTAGGGGCAATGTATGCCTCATAGAAGAATGGGGTAGGGTTGACAAGGTAGGGGCAAATTATGCCTCATAGAAATGCGGACTCATAGTGATATACATCACCATGAGTCCCCATTTCTATGAGGCATACGCTTCCCCTACCTTGTCAACCCTACATCATTGTGAGTCCCCATTTATATGAGGCATACACTGCCCCTACCTTGTCAACCCTATCGCATTGGAAATCTAGTGATCTAGGTAGTGTATGCTTCATAGAAATGGGGACTCACAGTGAGTCCCCATTTCTATGAGTCATACATTTCCCCTACCTTGTCAACCCTACCACATTGGAAAGCTAGTGAGTGAGCTCACTATCTTGCCAAGCTCACTAGCTTGTCAATGCTACCACATTTTGCATACATTTATATGATTTTTTTTTTTTTCAAACAATTCAAATGCCTTGTCCATGCTTCCATTTTGAGCCATGATTGGAAGATAGGCTGCACCTTTCCCCATGTTGCTAACTTAGCCTTGACTAAAGATTCTTGAAACAGTGGAGAGAAGGGTTATAATCCCTTGTAGGTAGACTAATTAAGGAAACATTTAAAATATATCACAACATAAGTGATGAGGTAGGGTTAGTGATGAGGTAAATTTAGAAATAGAGATGAAAACCAAAATAGATTCAAAGATATATCAATGTGGGAGGAGTATATTCAAAGTTTTTTAGAGACATGTATGGAAAATTTGGTAACATAGATAGGGAAATCAACTACTTGGTATAATTGTTTGACAAAATACCTTAATGAGATATGTCATCATGGACTATATTGATTGCAGGATATGCAAATAATAGATTTATTGAAAAGGCTTTAGAAAATTTCAAGCATATACAAATTTTAGGTGTAAAACCAAATTCAACTACATTTTCCAACATCCCCCATGCCTATACCAAAACAAAAGCTTTGGAGAGTGGTATGCACATCCATAATAAGGGATTGCGAAATGATGTTTTATTTTACTTCATTATTAATTATGTCATATATATGTGTATACAAAATGTGGAAGCATAAGCAAGGTAAGTCAAGTGTGAAATAATAAAATGCCTCAAGGAGATGTGGTTAAAAAATGTAATTGGCAAGTGTAAATAATTTTGTAATTTGCAATGTGCATTGACAAGCTAAGGTTATAATGACAAACAAACAATGATCAACATGGAATATGTAAAATAAAAAAAATGAAAGAAATCCATAATAGAATGAATGGGAATGTGTAAAGACTTCACATACCTAAAAAACGAGAGTTTCAAATGGAGGAGTTCTACCCAATTATGTAGCCTTTTCTTCTTCTTTCTTCAAACTCCTCAACAATTTGACTTTTTGAAAAGCTTGTTCCCCTCCAAAAATCAATTGTATATCACTTTTGAATGAAATTTAGAATTTAATTGATATTATATGCCTTTCAACATGAAAAATATTCTATTTCATGAAAATGTGGTGGAAAGATAATGAAAAAGGTGGTGGAATGTGAAAAACATGCACACACACTTCACAATATCATCAAAAAGGTATTTTTTGTCGGAGCACACATAGAACCAATAGAATATGAAGAATTTGGGCCTTAAGATCATAGGTATATTGAGTTTTTACCATTTTAGAGCAAGCCAAAATGCACTTGCATTATAATGAGAGCACATTATGTCTTGCTAAAAGAACGGTCATATTTCTACTACTTCAAAACGTGCTCACATTATGAGAAAATTGAGTTTTTTATAGGTTTCTTTTCTATCTCTTTCTCTCTACCTTCTACCCTCAACCCACAACCCTTAATCCATCTACCCTTAAATCCTTGACAATCTACCCTCAAACCTAAACCCTAAAACCTATACCCTCAAACCCTAAACCCTCTACCCTCAACCCTAAACCCTAAACCCTTAAACCTTCTACCCTCTATCCTCAACCCTAAAACCCTAAAACCTCAACCCTGATACCCTCTACCCTATACATTAGACCCTCAACCCTAATACTTCAACCATATGTACCCTCAACCCTAATCCTTCAACCATATGTAGGTCCTAAACCTTAAACTATAAACCATCAATCCTATAGGTCCTCAACCCTCTACCCTATAAATTGGATCCTCAATCCTCATATATATTTGTCCCTCCCTCCTCTTCTCTCCTTCTCTCTATCTAACTTATCCCCCCTCTCTCTCAAGTCTCCCCCTCCTGCCCCCTATCCCTCTCTCAAGACTCTCTCTCTCTCTCTCTCACTCACTCACTCACTCCTTCTATATCTCTCCCCTCTATCCTCAACCCTATACCCTCAATTCTCAACCCTCAACCCTCTACCCTCTATATCTCTCCCACTCCCTCCCTCCCTCCCTCCCTCCCTCCCTCCCTCTCAATTGTCTCCCTCCTACCCCCTCTCCCTCTCTCAAACCTCAACCATAATACCCCAAATATATACACTCAATCCTCTACCCTCAACCTTAAACCCTCAACTCTTAACCCTAAACCCTAAAAACTATACCCTCAAACCCTAAACCCTCTACCCTCAAACCTAAACATTGGATCCTCTACCCTTAATTATCAACCCTATACCCTCAATTCTCAACCCTCAACCCTCTAAACTAAACCCTATACCCTTAAACCCTATACCCTCTACCCTAATCCCTCAACCCTAAACCCTAAACCCTCAAACCCTTAAACACTCAACCCTAAACCATTAAACCCTCTACCCTCTACCCTCAACCCAATACCCTCTATCCTCAACCCTAATCCCTCAACCCTTAAACCCTTAAACCCACTTATTAAACTCTCTATTCTAATCCCTCAACCCTCTTTACCCTTAATCCCTCAACCCTTAAACCCTAATACCATAAACCATCAACCCTATAGGTCCTCCACCCTAATCCCTCAACCTTAAACCCTCAACCCCTATCCCTTTCTCTCTATCTATACATATTAACTCTCTCTCCATCCCTCACTCCTCTTGTCTCATTATCTCTATCTCACTTCTCCTTCTATCTCTCTCTCCATCCACCCTCCCTCTCTACCCTAATCCCTCAACCATAAACCCTCGAACCTTAAACCCTTAAAAACTCAACCGTAAACCCTAAACCCTCAACCCTCAACCCTTAAACCCTAAACCCTTAAAAATTGTACCCTCTACCCTTAACCCAATACCCTCTATCCTCTACCCTAATCCCTCAACCCTTAAACCCTTAAAATCACTTAGTAAAATCTCTACCCTAATACCTCAACCATCTTGACCCTTAATCCCTCAACCCTCATCCATCAACCCTTAAACCCTACTCCCTCAACCCCTATACCCTCTACCCTATACATTGGACCCTCGAACCTAATCCCCCAACCATATACCCTCAATCCTCAACCCTTAAACCCTAAACCCTTAAAACCTCTACCCTCTACCCTCTACATTAAACCCTCAACCCTCAATTCTCAACCCTGAATTCTCAACCCTCAACCCTTAATCCCTCAATCCTCAACCCTTGAACCCTAAACCCTCAACCCTAATACCCTCTACCCTATAAATTGGACCCTCAACCCTAATCCTTCAACCATATATACCCTTAACCCTAATCCCTCAAACCTATACCATCAACCCTATAGGTTCTCAACCCTATACCCTTAATTCTCAAACTTCTACCCTATACATTGGATCCTCAACCCTCAAATATCTTTGTACCTCCCTCCTCTTCTCTCCTTCTCTCTATCTCAATTATCCCTCCATCTCTCCCTCCCTCCCTCCCTCCCTCCCTCTCCACCCTAATCCCTCAACCGTATGCCACCAACTCTTAAAACCTTAAAAACTCAACCATAAACCCTAAAATATTAAACCCTCTACCCTCTACCCTTAAACCCTTAAACCCAATTAGTAAAATCTCTAACCTAATCCCTCAACCCTCATGACCCTTAATCCCTCGACCCTCAACCCTCAACCCTCAATCCTCAACCCTCAACCATCAACCATCAACCCTCAACCCTCAAATCTCAACCCTTATACACTTAATCCCTCAACCCTCAACCCTCAACCCTTAAACCCTAATCCCTCAACCCCTATACCCTCTACCCTATACATTGAATCCTCAACCTTTATCCCCCAACCCTATACCCTCAATCCTCTACCCTAAACCCTTAAACCCTCTACCCTCTACCCTCTACCCTCAACCCAATAACCTCTACCCTGAATCCTAATCCCTCAACCCTAATCCCTTAACCCTTAAACCCTTAAACCCACTTAGTAAACTCTCTACCCTAATCCCTCAAGCCCCTTGACACTTAACCCATCAACCTTCAACCCTTAAACCCTAATCCCTCAACCCCTATACCCTCTACCCTATACATAAGACCACCAACCCTAATCCCCCAACCCTATACCCTTAATCCTCTACCCTCAACCTTAAACCCTCAACCCTCAACCCTTAAACCCTCAACCCTTAATCCCTCCATCCTCAACCTTCAAACCCTAAACCCTCAACCTTGATACACTCTACCCTATACATTGGACCCTCAACCCTCATCCTTCAACCATATGTACCCTCAACCCTAATCCCTCAAACCTATACCCTCAAACCAATATGATAAACCATCAACCCTATAGGTCCTCAACCTTAGACCCTCAATTCTCAACCCTCTACCCTATACATTGGATCATCAACCCTCATATATCTTTATCCCTGCCTCCTCTTCTCTCCTTCTCTCTATATCACTTATCCCTCCCTGTATCCCTCCATCCATCCCTCCCTCTCTACCCTAATCCATCAACCATATACCGTCAACCCTTAAACCCTTAAACACTCAAACCTAAACCATAAACCTTCAAACCTAAAACATTAAAATCTAAACTGTTAAACCCTCTACCCTCTACCATCAACCCTTCAAACCTTAAACCCACTTAGTAAACTCTCTACCCTAATCCCTCAACCCTCTTGACCCTCAACCCTCAACCCTCAACCCTAAACCATAATCCCTCAACCCCTATACCCTCTACCCTATACATTGGACCCTCAAACCTAATCACCCAACCCTATACCATCAATCCTATACCCTCAACCATAAACCCTCAACCCTGATACCCTCTACCCTATACATTGGACTCTCAACCCTAATCCTTCAACCATATGTACCCTCAACCATAATCCCTCAACCCTATACCATCAACCCAATACCCTAATCCCTCAACCCTATAGGTCGTCAACACTATACCCTCAATTCTCAACCCTCTACCCTATACATTGGATCCTCAACCCTCATATATCTCTGTCCCTCCCTCCTCTTCTCTCCTTATATATATCTCACTTCTCTCTCCATCTCTCTATCCATCCATCCTTCCCTCTCTACCCTAATCCCTCAACCCTTAAATCCTTAAACACTCAAACCTAAACCCTAAACCCTCAACCCTCAACCCTTAAACCCTCAACCCTCTACCCTCTACCCTCAATCCAATACCCTCTACCTTCAACCCTAATCCCTGAACTCTAATCCCTCAACCCTTTAACCATTAAATCCAAGAAAAACTTCTACCCTAAACCCTCAACCCTTAAACCCTCAACCCTCAACCCTTAAACCATAATCCCTCAACCCCTATACACTCTACCCTATACATGGGACCCTCAACCCTATACCCTCAATCCTCTACCATCAACCTTAAACCTTCAAACCTCAACCCTCAACCCTCAACCCTTAAACCCTAAACCCTTAAACCCTCTAGCCTCTAGCCTCTACCCTATACATTAAACCCTCAACCCTCAATTCTCAACCCTCAACCCTTATTCCCTCAACCCTCAACCCTTAAACCCTAAACCCTCAACCCCTATACCCTCTTCCCTTTACATTGGACCCTCAACCTAATCCTTCAACCATATACCCTCAAACCTAAACCCTAAACCCTCTACCATCAACCCTAAATCCTCAACCTCTTAACCCTAAACCCTTAAACCTTCTACCCTATACCATCTAGCCTCAACCCTAATCCCTCAACCCTCAATCCTTAAACCCTAATACCCTAAACCATCAACCCTATAGGTCCTCCACCCTAATCCCTCAACCCTCTACCCTCAACCCCTATCCATTTCTCTCTATCTATACATCTCACCTCTCTCTCCCTCCCCCTCTCCTATGCTCTCTAATTGTCTCTATCTACCCTCTCCCTCTTTCTACATACCTCTCACTCAATCAATCCCTACCACCCTCTCTCGCTCCCTCTATCTCTCTCTCTCTATCTCCATACCACTCTCTTCCACTCCCTCTCTCTCCCTCTCTCTTAGGTCTCCCCCTTGGTAACCTACATAGGTAACTCTCTCTCTCTCTCTCTCTCCCTCTCTCTCAGGTCTCCCCCCTAGTAACCTACATAGGTAACTCTCTCTCTCTCTCTCTCTCTCTCCCTCTCTCCCTCTCTCTCCCCTCTCTCTATCTATCCCTCCCACCCTACCTAGATAAGTCCCTCTCACTCCACCTCCCTCTATCTCTCCCTCTCTCAGATCACTCCCTCCCACACCCTCTCCATCTTTGAAGTCTCTCACTCACACTCCCTCTCTCTCCTACTCTCTCTCTCTCACACTGCCTCTCACCAGCCCTCACACTCTCAAGTCAATCCCTTTGGCACCCTACCTACATAACTATCTCCTTCTCTCCCTCTCTCTCTCTCCCCCCCCTCTCTCTCCCTCTATCCCTCCCACCCTGCCTAGCTAAGTCCCTCTCACTCCAACCCCTTCTCTCCCACTCTCTCTCTCTTAAACTCTCACTTCCGCCCCCTCTCCCTCTCTCTCTCTCTCTTAAAATTCTCCCTCCCTTTAAAGACATACATAAATACATACATACATACATACTTACATACATACAAGCATAATACATATGTACATACAATCCTACATACATACAAGCATACATGTACATGTGTAGATACAATCTTACATACATATAGGGATGCATACAATATACATGCATTGATACATACATACATACATAAATACATACATACATACATACCTACCTACCTACATACATACATACATACATACACACAATAATGCATACATACATACATACATGACATACAACCATACATATACATACAAGCATACAAATATATAAACATACATTCAATAGAGTAAAAGTTAAAATAAAGCAAGATATAATGTGAGCATGGTATAACACACTCGTGCTATGTCTTGCTAGACATGTCCCTCACAAACCAAAAAACCATGTCAAAACTAAGATAGAATGCAAGCGCATTATAACACACACACGTTATACCTTTCTTTGGGAATCCCCAAGCCTTGGGCTTGGTATTTTACTTGCAATACCAATCCAAAGGTTTGGAGGGCATTCCCAACAACCAGAGACGTGTTTTTGCAAATTCTACAATATTTCACAAAATCAGGTTTGTGCTCACCGTCAGGATTGCACGTGGTTCAATGTTGAACAAATTGAATACCTAGGTACTGTTAGGTTCTCTCTTAGCTATCCAATGGTGTAAGTTTTTTCACTTTTTGACAATGTTAAGCCTTTCATCTATAATTTATTTTGTTTGTGTGTCTCTTTTTTGGAAAAAAGCAATGTTAGGTTTTTTTTCATTATAAATTAACCATTTATTGAAACTTAAAATGAATTACATTTTTAGAAACTAGACTCCATTCTACACTTTTTTTTGTTTTAAAAATCAATTAGTTTCCAAATTTTGTAGGGGTAGCATGACCAAAATTCTATTTTTCAGGAAGTGTCCACTTAGAAAATTAGTAAAAAATCAAATATTCATTAAAAAAGTATCATAATTTTTTTCCATCAACTACATATTGCTAGCTAATGGAGTGATTTTAAAAATACAAAAAAAATTGACTGTGCTAGGGACGTACAAGAGTTGGTATGTTATGTTTTTCTGACAAAAAAATAGAAATTTATGTACGTCCCTCATTTGAACCCCTTAATCTCAACCATTTTCAAAATAAATTAGTAGTTTAGAAAGTAGGCTTGGAGCACTTCGATCCTTGTTTTTGTTCGATCTCAAAATTTTGAGTGTAACTATCCTCAATTTCATATCCAAGGTCAGTATTTCCTAATTTCAAAAAAAAAAGTGGCCACTTAAGCACCCTTTTTGGGACCCATCTTTTTGCACTTACCCAAAAGCATTATGAGATAGAGTTTGAACACAATAGATTATATCTAAACATCATATTGTTGTTGCAAAATTATATCCATTGACTAATCATGATTACATAGGTAGATACAAAACTCTGTAGAGTTCTTCCAATAAGAAGTATATGTGTTGGGTTATAATTTGATATCCTTTACAACTCTAGGAAACTCTATTTATAGTTGTAGAATGGAAATTAAACATATTCAATGGATAGAGAAATAAAAAGACAAGGATAATAATGTTCTACATGGAATATGAAAGCTACAATAGTGATAAGATAAAATCATATTGAGGCGGTGTAATATATCTCATTGCAGGTGGTGGAGTAAATGCAATCTTCAACTTGTGGTGGAGAGATTAGTATGATAGCCTTATCTTCATTAGATTTCCAAATTATATTTTTTTCATGAGAGAAATTAATTCCAATACTCCCCTTAATTTCGAACACATATTCTTCAACATTCACAATACTGAAGTTTCTTTTTCTTTGAGATTTTTCCTTTTACAAATTCTTTTGTCAACTTTCTTGTCAACCAATCTTTTGATCTATAAAACTCAAATTCAATTTCTTCACTTCTAGAAAGTATTTTTATTCATGCTACTAAATTTTTCTACAAGAACCTAATTCTATCCCCTCTTTGATGATGGTGATTGAGCTTGGTGTCTTCACATGCCTTCATCTTCAACTAATCTTCAAATCACTTAAAATCTAGATGAACACTTCCTGCAAACTCACTATCTGTAGTTTTCAATTTTTCTTAACGTCTTACAAGGAAATATTAGTCACATTTCTCAAACCTTTAAATATCTCTTTATTTCTTTCATTCTTCACATACAAACACTTATACTTGAAATTTCTTATCAACATACTTGTAATATTTTTCCAATTTGATACATAGCTCCATCCATAATCTATCTACATGGATTCTTTCATATATTCATTTTTCCTCTCTCTATTCAACCACACCTTTTCAAAATGGTTTTTCAAACCACAAATGTTACATAGATGTAGATCCCAACAAATTTCTCTCCTATTTCCTTCTCTATTACAATGAGAACACTACATACATTGCATCTCTTGAGCTGATTTGTTTGTACCTATAACACTTGTAACATCATCTTCCTTACCTATTACATATCCAATATCTACATACTTTTGCCTCATTATCACCTCATTGGTCTCTCTAATTCCTTGCCCATACTTTCCCAATCCTTTACCTTTATATCCCATACTCTTCATGATTTTCAAACCAATATTATTTTCAAAAAAACTAACCATATTTGCACATTCAAACACATTACCATTTTCATCCTTACATTCTTTATCAGAAACAACTTCAGCTAAATCACAAGTACCCACTGATTGATCGTATGAGCAATATAGATCTTTTGTGCTACATGAGACATTGCAAACTGATGCCTTCAATTTCAAACATTCATTTTTTTATGGACTACTAGCATCTGATCAAATTGACAATTTTGTTCATTCAATCTCAATATCTCATCATTTTGTCAATTATTTTCTTCCAACAACTTTACTTTTCTCTCCAAATCTCCATTCTTCTTTTTGATTTTAGAAAACAACTTTAATCTTTCTTCTAACTCTTCATTCTTTTCTTTAACATTTTCCAACTCTTTTTCTAAATGATCTCTTTCCCCCAAGCAAGTTTAAATAAGTTTGTATTTCTTTGCCTATGTTGAGATTCTCAGAGTTTTTGTTTTAAAGTAGTTGTCATAGGAAGTAAAGGAAAAACACATATTTTGAAGAACCATTGAAGAGTCAAAGTAACTTGAATCTGAGTGTGTGCCTAGGATGAGTGAGAGTGAAATTTTGTGCAGATGAGAAGCCTTTTTTAGAACAAAATAAGAAAAAAAGTGTTGTTAAAAGGACATTAGAAGATCAAAGAAGGATAGGTGTGTAGAAATTGAAAGAAGCCTGCAGAGGAAAATTGGTGGAGATCAGGTTAGAGGTTGAAGATAGCAAAGATCCAGCTGTGAGGTCAAAGAAGAGTTGAATTCTACTACAGTTGTTTAGAGGATTGTTGAAAAAATAAACAAAGGAGGATTTTTATGTAGTTTATAACCACAACTATTGAAAATGAAATTGAGGAAGAGTGGAGGCATGCAAAGCTACCAAATGAAGGTAAATCATTGTAGTGGAATCAAAGTCAAGTGTAAAGGTAAGGTGAGTTAAAATCATTTTCAATGGGAAAAGTTGGTAAATACATTAAGAAGGAAAAATATAATTTAGAGGAAGAAGTGTTAAATTTTAAGCAATGCAATTCAAAATTGATAGCAGATTTAAGGGAGTTAGGAAAAAAGAGATATGATTATTTTTATGAAAAAGATCATGTAGAAAAATAATTGGAAAAAGTTAAATAAAATAATGAAGAGTTAGAAGAAAGATAAAGTTGTTTGTTGAAATAAAAAAGAAGAATGTAGTTTTCGAGAAAAAACTAAAGTTGGAAGAAGAAAAAGATTTAAAAAATGATAAGGTATTGATAGTGAATGAACAAAATAGTCAGTTTGATTAGTTTATAGTAGCATGTCAGAAGGAAAAGGAATGTTTAAAATCAAAGGAATCAATTTGTGATGTCTCATGTAGCACAAAATATTTGTGTTGTTCATTTGATCAATTAGTTGGTAGTTGTGATTTAGCTGAATATATTTTTGATAAAGAGTGTACGAATGAAAATGATAATGTTTTTGAATGTGCAAATATGGTAAGTAGTTTTGAAAATAGTATTGGTTTTAAAATCATAAATAATATGGGATATAAAGGTAAAGGATTAGGAAAGTATGGGCAAGGAATCAAAGAACCCATTGAGGTGATAATGAGGCCAAAGTATGTAGGTCTTGGATATATAATAGGTAAGGAAAATAATGTTACAAGTAGTACAATTTTAGAAAAATCAGTTCAAGGAATGCAATGCATGCAGTGTTCCCATTTCAACAGGGAAGGACATAGGAAATACATGTGTTGGTATTTACATTCATGTAGAATTTGTGGTTTGAAAAGACATTGTGAAAAGACATGTTGGAATAGAGAGTCCAAAAATGAATATATGAAATAATACATGCAGATGGATTATGGATGGAGCTATGGATCAAGTTGGAAAAGGATTACATGTAATGTTGACAAATTTGTTCAAGTGTAAGTGTTTGAATATGAAGAATGATATAAACCAAGAGAGATTTAAAGGTTTGATAAATGTGACTAATATTGTCTTGTAATACATCAAGTAAAATGAAAAACTACAGATAGTGAGTTTGCAGGAAGTGTACATCTTGATTTTAAGTGATCTAAAAATCAGGTTAAGATGAAGGTGCATGAAGCCACCAAGTGTAATTTTCATCATTGATGATATGATAGAATTGAGTTCTTGTAGAAAAAATGTAGTAGCATGAGGAAGAGTACTTTTAGGAAATAAATAAATTGAATTTGAGTTTTGCAGATCAAAAGATCAGTTGACAAGAAAGTTGACAAAAAGATTTTTTAAAAGGATAATTTTTCAAAGACAAATAAATTTGAGTATTGTGAATGCTAAAGAATATGTGTTTGAAATTAAGGGGGAGTGTTGGAATTAGTTTCTCCCACACATGAAAAAAATGAGATTTGGAAATCTGATAAGATTGTCAAAATCAGATTTGAAAATTTGATAAGATTGTTAGACAATCAAATTTCTCCAAGTTGTTTGCAATCAAATTTACTCCATCACCTACCTATTGCAGCTGTCACACTCAATGTAGGATATTTCAATCTTATCATTTTTGTCTTCACCATCTATGTTTAACCAATATATATGCATCTATAGATAAAGATGCTTGGAAATGTAAGTGATTAAGAGAGGCATATATAGACTTAATCAACGCAAATACTTTTGTAGTTTGTATTACCAATGTAGTTCAATAAAATATATGTTGTATGTTTTAGCATAAATTTGTCTCCAACTCTCTACTTGTTATGTTAGTTATTTTCTACATTTTGTTATCTCCTTCCAATCCTTCAGAGGGAGATAACAAAATGCACAAAATAACTAACATCATAGGCAAAGAGTTGCAGACAAATGTAAAGTTGTTGGAAATAAGAAAAATATTTACAAAATGATGAGATATTGAGATTGAATGAATAAAAGAGTTATTTTGATTAGTTTCTAATAGCTTTTCAAAAGGAAAAGGAATGTTTGAAATCAAAGGAATCAATTTGTGATGTCTTATGTAGCTCAAAAGATTTGTGTTCTTAATTTGATCAATCAGTTGCTAGTTGTGATTTAGCTAAAGCTATTTTTCATAAAGCATGTAAGAATGAAAATGATAATGTCTTTGAATATGAAAATATGGTTAGTTTTTTTGAAAACAAATATTGGTTTTAAAATCATGAAGAATATGAGATATAAAGGTAAAGGATTAGGCAAGTATGGAAAAGGAATCAAAGAGCCCATTGAGTCGATAATGAGGTGAAAGTATGTAGGTCTTAGATATGTAGCATGCAAGGAAAATGATGTTACAAGTAGTACAAGTTCTAACAAATTAGTTCAAGGAATGAAATGTATATAGTATTCCCATTGTAATAGGGAAGGAAATAGGAAAGACATGTGTCAAGATTTATATCCATGTAGAATATATTGTTTGAAAAGCCATTATGAAAAGACATGTTGGAATAGAGAGTCAAAAAATGAATATATGAAAGAATGCATGCAGATGGATTATGCATGGAGCTAAGAATCAAGTTGGAAAAATATTACATGTATGTTGAATAATTTGTTCAAGTATAAGTGTTTGTATGTGAATAATAATTGAAATCAAGAGATATTGAAAGGTTTGAGAAATGTAACTAATATTGTCTTGTAAGACATCAAGCAAAATTAAAAGCTACAAATAGTAAGTTTGCAGGAAGTGTACATCTTGATTTTAAGTGATCGGAAGATCAGTTCAAGATGAAGGTGCATCAAGACACAAAGTTTAATCCTCATCATCGACGATGGGATAGAATTGAGTTCTTGTAGAAAAAATGTAGTAGCATGAGGAAGAGTAAGTTCCAAAAATTCAGAAATTAAATTTGAGTTTTGTAGATCAAAAGATTGGTTGACAAAATAATTTTCAAAAGGAGAATTTTTTAAATATATAAATTTGAGTATTGTGAATGCTAAAGAATATGTGTTCAAAATAAAGGCAGAGTTTTGGAATTAATTTCTCCCACACGTCAACAAAATCAAATTTTAAAATTTGATAAGATTATCAATTTTAGTTTGCAAATCTGATAAGATTGTTAGATTTAGATTTGGAAATCTGATAAGATTGTCAGATTTTGATTTGGAAATTTGATAGTATTGTCAAATTTAGATTTGGAAATTTGATAAGATTTTCAAATTGAGATTTGGAAATTTGATAATATTGTTAGAAAATATAATTTCTCCAAGTTTTTTGCAATTAGATTTACTACATAATGTACTAGTTGTAGTTGTCACACTCAACGTAGGATATTTCAATTTTATTATTTTTGTCTTCACTGCCCTATGCACTATTCACTGTATATGTTTAACCGACATATATGCATTTATAATTACATATGCTTGGAAGTGTGACTGAGTAAGAGAGACATATACAAATTTAATCTACATAGATACTTCTGTATTTTGTATTAGCAACGTAGTTCAATAAAATATATGTTGTATGTTGTAGCATACATCTGTCTCCAACTCTCTGCCTATGCTGTTAATTGTTTTCTCAATTTTTTTATCTCCCTCTAAAGGATCAAAGGGAGATAAAAAATGTAGAAAACAACTAACATCATAGGAAAAGAGTTGGAGAAAAAGTTAAAGTTGTTGGAAGAAGAAAAAGATTTAAAAAATGATTAGATATTGAGTTTGAATGAACAAAATAGTCAGTTTGATTAGTTGCTAGTAGCTTTTCAAAAGGAAAATGAATGTTTAAAATCAAAGGCATTGATTTGTGATGTCTCATATATCACAAAAGATCTGTGTTGCTCATTTGATCAATCAGTTGGTAGTTGTGATTTAGTTGCAGCTATTTTTGATAAAGAGTGTAAGAATGAAAATGATAATGTCTTTGAATATGTCAATATGGTCAGTTGTTTTAAAAATAATATTGGTTTGAAAATCATGAAGAATATGGGATATAAAGGTAAAGGATTAGGCAGGTATGGGCAAGGAATCAAAGAACCCATTGAGGTGATAATGAGGCCAAAGTATGTAGCTCTTGGATATGTAACAAGAAAGGAAAATTATGTCAGAAGTAGTACAAGTTCAAACAAATCAATTCAAGGAATGCAATGTATGTAGTTTTCCCATTGTAACAAGGGAGGACATAGTAAAGACATGTGTTGGGATTTACATCCATGTAGAATTTGCGGTTTGAAAATCCATTCTAAAAAAATGTGTTGGAATAAAGAGTGGAAAAATTAAGATATGAAAGATTCCATGCAGATGGATTATGGATGGAGTTATGGATCAAATTGGAAAATATATTACAAGTATGTTCACAAAGTTATTTCAAGTATAAATATTTTTATGTGAAGAATGATAGAAATCATGAGAGATTTAAAGCTTTGAGAAATGTGACTAATATTGTCTTGTAAGACATCAAGAAAAATGGAAAACTACAAATAAGGAGTCTACATGAAGCGTTCATCTAGATTTTAAGTGATCTGAAGATTAGTTGAAGATGAAGGTGCATGAAGACACCAAGTTCAATTGTCATCATCGACGATCCAGGATATAATTAAGTTCTTATAGAAAAATGTTGTAGCATGAGGAAGCTTACTTTCCAGAAGTGAAGAAATTGAATTTGAGTTTTGTAGATCAGAAGATCAATTGACAAGAAATTTGACAAAAGAATTTTCAAAATGAGAATTTTTCAAAAACAAAGAAATTTGAGTATTGTGAATGCTGAAGCATATGTGTTCAAAATTAAGGGGGAGTGTTGAAATTAATATCTCCCACAATCAAATTTAGAAATATGATAAAGATAAGACTATCAAATATTATATCCTCCACCACCTCATTGTAAGTCAATAGATCAATCTCTCAACCGCTAGTTGGAGACCACATCAACCTCACCACCTACAATATGATCTAATACTTTTTTCATACTTATCTATTCCCTTTGCACCAAATGCATGTTTAACTGACTCTATGAAACTATAAATAAGGGCTTTAATTAATGCAAATACTTTTGTATTTTGTATTAGAAATGTAATTCAACAAAATATGAGTTGTATGCTATAGCATACATTTGTCTCAGTTTATCTATCTCTTGTGGTAGTTGTTTTCTGCATATAGTTTCTGTTATTATCTACAATCTTCATGCACCTTCATCTTCAACTGATCTTCAGATCACTTAAAATCTAGATGAGCACTTCTTGAAAACTCACTATTTATAGTTTTCCATTTTTCTTAATGTCTTACAAGAAAATATTAGTCAAATTTCCCAAACCTTTAAATATCTCTTGATTTCTATCATTCTTCACATATGAACACTTATACTTGAAAAATGTTGTCAACATACCTATCATCTTTTTCCAGTTTGATCCATAGCTCCATCCTCAATCTATCTGCATGGATTCTTTCATATATTCATTTTTCCTCTCTCTATTCCAACACATCTTTTCATAATGGTTTTTCAAACCAAAAATTCTACATGGATGTAGATCCCAACACATGTCTTTCCTATTTCCTTCCCTATTACATTGGGAACATTGCATACATTACATCCCTTGAACTATTTTTTTTGTACCTGTAACACTTGTAACATCATTTTCCTTACCTATCACATATCCAAGACCTACATACTTTGGCCTCATTATCACCTCAATGGGATCTCTAATTACTTGCCCATACTTTCCCAATCATTTACCTTTATTTCCCATATTATTCATGAATTTCAAAACAACTAACCATATTTGCACATTAAAACACATTATGATTTTCATCCTTACATTCTTTATCAGAAAAAACTTCAGCTAAATACAAGTACCTATTGATTGATCATATGAACAACATAGATCTCCTGTGATATATGAGACATCATAAACTGATGCCTTCAATTTCAAACTGATTTTTTATTTATGGGATACTAGAATTAGATCAAATTCACAATTTTGTTCATTCAATCTCAATATCTCATCATTTTGTAAACCATTTTCTTCTTCCAATAACTTTAATTTTCTCTCAAAATCTTCATTCTTCTTTTTGATTTCAAAAAATAAATTTAATATTTCTTCTAACTCATCATTCTTTTCTTTAACATTTTCCAATTCTTTTTCTAAATGATCTCGTTCACATAAATAGTCACATCTTTTCTTTCCTAACTCCCTTAAATCTGCTATCAATTTTGAATTGCATTGCTTAACATTTAACACTTCTTCCTCCAAATTATCTTTTTCCTTCTTAACACGCTTACCAAATTTTCCCATTGAAAATAATCTTGAATCACCTTATGTTTTCACTTGATTTTAATTCCTTCTACAATGATTTACCTTCGTTCGTAAGCTCCATGTGCGTCCACTCTTCCTCAATTTCCTTTTCAACAATTGCAGCTATAAACGACATAAAAATCCTCCTTTGATTGTTATTTTAGTGATCCTCTAAATGATTGTGATAGAATTAAACTCTTCTTTGACCTCATGGATGGGTCTCTACTATCTTCAACCTCTAATTTGGTCTCCAACACTTTACTTTTGCAGATTTCTTCCAATAAAAATCATCTAGATTTGGTTATAATCTAATATCCTTTACAACTCTAGGAAAATCTATTTATAGTTGCAGAATGGTGGTTAAACATAATTGATGGATAGCGATGTAAAAATATAAGGATAAGAATGTTTTGCATGGAATATGACAACTACAATAGTGATAAGGTAAAATCATATTGAGGCATTGTAATATATATGATTGTAGGTGGTGGACTAAATGCAATCTTCAACTGGTGGTGGGGATTAGTCTAATAGCCTCATCTTCATCAGATTTCCAAAATCAGAGTTTTTTCATGAGAGAAACTAATTCCAACACCCCCCTTAATTTTGAGCACACATGCTTCAACATTCACAATACTCAAATTTCCTTGTCTTTGAAATTTTTCCTTTTACAAATTCATTTGTCAACTTTCTCCTCAATAGATCTTTTGATTTGCAAAACTCAAATTCAATTTCTTCACTTCTAGAAAGTACTCTTCTTCATACAAGGTGATAGAAAAATGTAGAAAAAAACTAACATCATAGATAGAGAGCTGGAGACAAATGTATGCTACAACATACAACATATATTTTATTGATCTACATTGCTAATACAAAATATAAAAGTATTTGCGTTGATTAAATCTATATATGTCTCTCTTAGTTACATTTCCAAGCATATTTATTTATAGATGCATATATTTTGGTTAAACATAGATGGTGAAAAGTGCACATGGTGGTGAAGACAAAAAGGATAAGATTGAAATATCCTATGTTGAGTGTGACACTTGCAACAAGTAGGTGATGGAATAAATATGATTGCAAGAAACTTGGATAAATTAGATTGTTTGTCAATCTTATCATATTTCCAAATTTGTTTTTACTTATCATATTTCCAGATCTGATTTTGACAATCTTATCAAATTTCCAAATCTGATTCGAAATATGATAAGATTGCCAAAATCAGATTTGGAAACTTGATAAAATTGTCAAACAATCTAATTTCTCCAAGTTTCTTGCAATCATATTTACTCCATCAGCTACCTATTGTAGCTACCACACTAAATGTAGGATATTTCAATTATATCCTTTTTGTCTTCACCACCATGTGCATTGTTCACTGTCTATGTTTAACTGACATATATACATCTATAAATAAACATGCTTGGAAATGTAACTAACTAAGAGAGACATACAAATTTAATCAATGTAGATACTTCTATATTTTTTATTATCAATGTAGTTCAATAAAATATATGTTGTATGCTGTAGCATAATTTTTTCTCTAACTCTTTTTCTGTGATAGTTGTTTTCTACATCTATTGGAATTAATTTCTCCCACATGTGAACAAAATCAAATCTGGAAATATGATAAGATTGTAAAGATCAGATTTGGAAATCTAATAAGATTGTCAGACAATCTAATTTCTCCAAGTTTCTTGCAATAAGATGTTGCAACTATCACACTCAACATAGGATATTTCAGTTTTATCCTTTTTGTCTTCACCACCCTGTGCACTATTCATCATCTATGTTTAACTGATATATATGCATCTATAAATAAATATAATTGGAAATGTGGTTGAGTAAGAGAGACATAAACAAATTTAATCAACATAGATACTTTTGCATTTAATATTACCAATGTAGTTCAATAAAATATATGTTTTATGCTATAGCATACATCTGTCTCAAACTCTCTGCCTATGATGTTAGTTGTTATCTATATTTCTCTATCTCCCTCCAATCCTTCAAATTGGTATCAAAGCTAGAAATGAAGATTGAGGGATATTAGTAGAGAAATGTTGTTGTCTTGTGAGTTTGTAGTCAAAGGAAAAGAAGAAATCAAAAGGTTTCTAACATAGTTGCAGTTGTTAATAAGTGTTAGAAGAAGAAGATAAAGTTAAGAAAAGATCAAAGGGATCATTGTGATGGAAGATCAGTAGTTTAGAAGGAGATCAAAGGTGCAACTATCCATCTATGTCAAGAATCATAAAGTCTAAAGTTTGTTGAAGATGAAGGTGCATGAAGACACCAAGTTCAATCGTCATCATCGAGGATGGGATATAATTGATATCTTGTAGAAAAATTTTGTAGCATGAGGAAGAGTACTTTCTAGAAATGAAGAAATTGAATTTGAGTTTTGTAGATCAGAAGATTGGTTGATAAGAAAGTTGACAAAATAATTTTCAAAAGGAGAATTTTTCAAAGACAAAGAAATTTGAGTATTGTGAATGTTGAAGCATATGTGTTTGAAATTAAGGGGGAGTGTTGGAATTAATTTATCCCACACGTGAACAAAATCAGATTTGGAAATCTGATAAGATTGTCAAAATCACATTTGGAAATTTGATAAGATTGTCAAAATTGGATTTGGAAATCTGATAAGATTGTCAAAATAAAATTTGGAAATCTGATAATATTGTCAAAATCAGATGAAATCCGATAAGATTGTCAAAATCAAATTTGGAAATCTGATAAGATTGTTAGACAATCTAATTTCTCCAAGTTGCTTGCAATCAGATTTACTCCACTGCCTACCTGTTGCAGCTGTCACACTCAACATAGGATATTTCAATCTTATCCTTTTTTTTATTCACTGCCATGTGCATTGTTCACCATCTATGTTTAACCAACATATATGAATATATGAATAAATATTCTTAGAAATGTAACTGAGTAAGAGAGACATGTACAGATTCAATCAACATAGATACTTCTATATTTTGTATTAGGAATGTAATTCAATAAAATATATGTTGTGTGTTGTAGTATATGTTTGTCTCCAACTCTCTACCTATGATGTTAGTTATTTTTTACATTTTTTTTATCTCCCTCCGATCCTTTAATTTTCAATGTCCTTAAAGAATAGTGTATTGTTAGTTGAGAAGTAGGTATTCATGGCCATATTACACTTATCAAGTGTAATGAAAATGTTAACTGTTAGTGAGATCTTTGATTGTGGGAAGTCCATACTTGTTAAATTGGCAAAGAAATTTATATTTTCTATGTAAAAGAGGGCATCCAAATATATTTAGTAACCATTTGCCATGCGAGAGTTGGTTTAGGGAATCAAAATAGACCTACTGTCATCTTCATTTTCTCAAGTCTTACAAGGGATAGATATATAAGATACATCAAAAAAGGCCAATTAACTGAAGCTATTAGACAACACCCTTATAGTGTTGTCTTATTTGATGAAATTGATAAAGATCATTTTGATGTCTTCGATATGATGCTTTAAATATTTAAAGAAGAAAATAAAATACTCAACAAAATGATCTAAAATATATTTAGAAGATATAAAATAATATTAGATTTTTATTTGCATTAATTGTGTCTTGAAAGGTTATACATGATAATCCTCAAAGTCATTTTGAAGTTGGAAAAATGATCTAGAATTAAGTCTTAGATTTGAAAAATATAAGGATGTTACTCACAATAATTATTTATATCTCTTAGAATCAAAGATGAAAGTCTTGGGTTGGGTCTAATCCATCTCGCAGTCTTCCAAGAACTAGTTTAGAAACTATCCCTTGATATTCTCCTTATGAGGGTATTCATAAAGAAGATGATTTTCTTCAGAGAGATTTTGCTTGACTCTAAATTTTTTTCAAAGATCTTAGTGTGATGTCATTAAATAGTATGGGTGAATTCTGCTCTAATTGAAACCTTAAAGAAGGTAACTAGCTTTGGTACCCCATGGATTGTAGAAAACATTATGACAAATATGGTAATAAAGGAAGTGTGTAGCATAAATATGGTCCAATTTATCAATTTGGGAATAGAAGTATGCATAAGCATGTTACACTTGGTACATGCATTTACTTAGAGAGAGAGAGATGATAGTTAAGTTTTTTGGTTTTTACCATGGCCATGCAGACTCATTCTTGGTAAATGCAAGTAGTGGTGTTGCAACCCTTGGGCTTCCAAATTCCCCTAGTGTCCCAGAAGATGATATGAGATTCTTACTACACAACTCAGTGAGATATAGGTAGTGTAGAAATTATTCAATCATAACAAAGGAAAATTTGACATTGCGATTCTTGATCCTATGGTAGGTAATTCAAGGTTTTTGGAGGAGTTGAGGGAGCTTACAAATGTAGAAGGAATACTTTTGGTCTTTGATGAGGTTATGACAAGCTTGATAATAGCATATGGAGGTGCTCAAGAGTATTTTTACATCACCCTAGATCTTACAACTTGGGAAAATAATTGGTGGAGAATTTTGGTTGGAGCATATGGAGGAAGAATGGAAATAATAGAGATTGTAGCTCCTACAGTCTTAATATGATAAGAAATCAAACACGATAATTATTCTTCTATTAAATTTTATGTTAAAGCATATCTTTTACTATGAAGTTAGTGATTGTAATATTTTAATGAGTTATAGATACTTACGAGAGTTACTTTGTAACTTATGTTTATAAAACATTATAAAACTCCAAAATTAAAAGAATCAGATACATGATTGTAATGCTAGATATTGAATGATTGTCATTGTAAAGGAGACTAATTTTTTAGGAGGAGAGAATGTCACATCTCCATCTGTAGAGGTCTATTTTAAGGATGTAACTAATCTCCCAAAAAATGGAATGTCATAGGCATGATAACATACAAAATGCATGAAAATATATGTAGAAACATACATAACATGATGGGATGGTGTATTGTGAGGCTCACCAAGATGGGGGATAAAAGTGATGAAATCGATAGGTGGGAGGAAATGTTACGATGATGAAGAGGAGGAGATAACAATGTTGTTAGATCATTTTTCTTACCTTTCATCAGTTGGCAATGTTGTTCATGGGAGTGACCATAAAAATTGTTGGCTTGGTGGCTTGCGAGAGAAGCTAACTTGTCAATGAATTATGTGCACTCACGAGATTCGGATGCTGACGTGAGTAAGGCCTGCTTTGAAAATTATAATAAATATTGCTTTTTGAGAATGTTGGAAAACACTCTACGTTGTTATTTTTTGAATTTGTACATTGAAAGCTTAAGTTTGGAGTGCATGGGGGTGAATAGGGTGGATTTACATGAGAAAACATACCAAATTGAGGTGAATGGTGACTATCTAATTGGGTTGTTACTTGTAAATGCTTTGAAAATAGTATGTGGGTTGTAGGTTTTGTTGATGGTGTTTTTATGCACTTCTCAACACAGGTATTGTGTAGGTGCATTACCTCTCTTGAAAGACAATCTTCCACAATCAAATTGTAGAACATTATCCCAAGGTCTCTCCGATGTCAGGTCATGATGATGCTTGGAATATTTCAGTTGTTTATATGATTTGCTGGAATCACAAGGTGGACTTACGGATGAGTTACAAAGCGGGGAAGTTGGATCTGCAAATGGAGTTCTTAAGATGGGAAAGTTGCTGAGTGTTTGTTGCAGGTTCAAACAGCAGTCTGGAACTCCATTTCAACATCAGATTTAGCTTTACAATGTGCAATGAACCTTGCGTAAGGTTACTTATTAAAAAAAAAGGAAAAAATGGTAGGGAAGAGAAAAGGTTCTTGGATCTGAAACTACGAATGAATAGTGATCATGGAGGCTGCTACAGTAGACAAACTCCCTAAACTAGGTTTTGCTTGGCCAAGAGAATCCTATAGTTACACAAAACCAGTGCAATCTTCTAAGGACTACAGATTTTTAGTTTGCATGCACACATCATGAACATGCAAATGAACTACGTTGCAACAATCAAATAAAAAAGCCCAGGCTAACTTTGCACAATAGCTTGTCATCAACAAGTGCCAAAAGTATGGGTTGAAAGCTCATCAAACACTGTAACAACAATCACCATCACCACTTCCATTCAAGAAACTACAACTAAAACTAACCTGGAAGGTTGAACCATGCACACATAATGAGCAAACTCAAAAGGTAAAACCCATAGATCATGCAATGCTACTTTCTATTACTGCAGAATATTTTTACAACTCTCCAACAACTACAAATGAGGGGAAGACCCCTATTTATAGTTTACCAAAGCCCAAATGAATGGCTATGATTGAATTACATTGTGTGGTTCAGATTCAATTACATTAGGGCTTCACCTACCCCACAATATTCAGTAATTTAAAATACATCTTTGTCTTTTCCCTGTTCAGTCTTGTAGTGGCCAATCACTATAGTAGTTTTGTCTTCTAGCTAATTTCCCTTTTATTGTAGCTAAAACTGACTGAAAGCTACCTTCTTCAAAATGGAATTTCAGCATTCCTCATTGGATCAAATGGTTCTATCGATGGACCCATGGTAGGCTTCTTGAAACTGGAAATGAGAGGCCGAAATGCTGTTTTAGGAATGCTGATTTTGAAACGGCCGACGGAGCACAGAACTCAAGATGGTATTTCTCGGCTAAAATTTTGGAATTTGAAAGTTTTAGGGAGGATAAGACCCTATTTTAGCATCTGGATTGAAGTCCATTTTTGATTTGGAGGTGCACTTGTACGTTCCGAAAATGTGAGGCCGGAATGCCGCTGTAAGAATGCTGTTTCAAAACAGTCGACAGAGCACAGAACTCCGAATGGTATTTCCTGGATTCAATTTTGGAATTTGAAAGGTCAGGGGAGGATAAGACCCCATTTTAGCATCTGGGTCGAAGTCCGTTTCTGATTTGGAGGTGTGCTTGTACGTTTCAAAAACGTGAGGCCGGAATGCCACTGTAGGAATGTTGTTTCAAAATGGCCAACAGAGCATGGAGCTCTGGATGGTACTTCCTGGCTGTAATTTTGGAATTTGAAAGGTTAAGGAAGGATAAGACCCCGTTTTAACATCTGGGTTGAAGTTCGTTTTTGATTTGGAGGTGCCCTTGTACGTTCCGGAAACGTGAGGCCGGAATGCCACTGTAGGAATGCTATTTTGAAATGACTGATAGAGCACAGAACTCCGGATGGTACTTTTCGACTGCAATTTTGGAATTTAAAAGTTCCAAGGAAGATAAGACCCCATTTTAGCATCTGGGTCGAAGTCCGTTTTTGATTTGGAGGTGCGTCTGTACGTTCTGGAAACATGAGGCCAGAATGCCGCTGTAGGAATGCTGTTTTGAAACGACCGACAGAGCACGAAACTCTGGATGGTACTTCCCGGCTGCAATTTTAGAATTTGAAAGTTCTAAGGAAGATAAGACCCCATTTTAGCATCTGGGTCGAAGTCCATTTTTTATTTGGAGGTGCACTTGTACGTTCCGGAAAAATGAGGCCGGAATGCCGCTGTAGGAATGTTGTTTTGAAATGGCCGACAGAGCATGTAACTCCGGATGGTACTTCCCTACTGCAATTTTGGAATTTGAAAGTTCCAAGGAAGATAAGACCCCATTTTAGCATCTGGGTCGAAATCCGTTTTCAATTTGGAGGTGCGCTTGTACGTTCCAGAAACGTGAGGCCGGAATGCCGCTGTAGGAATGTTGTTTTGAAACAGCCGATAGAGCACGAAACTCCAGATGGTATTTTCTGGCTGCAATTTTGGAATTTTAAAGTTCCAAGGAAGATAAGAACCCATTTTAGCATTTGGGTCGAAATCTGTTTTTGATTTTGAGGTGCGCTTGTACGTTTTAGAAACGTGAGGCCGGAATGCCGCTGTAGGAATGTTGTTTTGAAACGGTCGACAGAGCACGGAACTCTGGATGGTACTTCTTGGCTGCAATTTGGGAATTTGAAAGTTCCAGGAAAAATAAGACCCCGTTTTAGCATCTGGGTCGAAGTCCGTTTTTGATTTGGATGTGCGCTTGTACGTTCCAGAAATGTGAGGCCGGAATGCCACTATAGGAATGCTGTTTTGAAATGACCCACAGAGCACGAAACTCTGAATGGTACTTCCCAGCTGCAATTTTGGAATTTGAAAGTTTCAAGGAAGATAAGACCCCATTTTAGCATCTGGGTCGAAGTCTGTTTTGGATTTGGAGGTGTACTTTTACGTTCTGGAAACATGAGCCCATAATGCTGTTCTGAAAATGTTGTTGCAGAAACACAGTTTTGGAATTTTCAAAACTTCTTGAGACTTAACGAAACCTTGTCAATTCACTTAGGCACCACAAAAACATCCAAAATCCATAGGAAATCTATCCCCAAAGTCAAAGAATGAAGGAAAAATCGAATCAAGCAAGCGGGGGGGGGCGAAGCCCGAATAACCCAAGACTTAGCCATTTTTTATTTTAGGGGCAAACTATGGTCAACCAAAAATGAGACTTTGAAGGGCACGTTGACCAAATAGGACAAAAAAATGAGGGGCATGCAAAATGAGACGGGAGCAAAGAAGCTCGCTGAGAGCGAAAAAAGAGGGTCCCTGCCTACGGCGGGGCGTGTGTGCGAAATATGCACAACAAATGGTGACTCGTTAGGGGAAATGCTCTAGAGAATTTCGATGAAAAATTGGAATCACGAACCTAGAATCTTTGGTTCCGACCTTCATGCTAGGGAAAACAAGCCAAACACTCAACCAAAGGATCAAAACCACTAGTTAACCCAACCTTTAGTATGCTAAAAATCCAAGTGTGTGCAATTGCGTTAATTCCCATCCTTCAGTTGCTGCAAGAATCCAAGATCCATCAATTTAAGCTACGTAGTTTATTCTAACTCCAAAAGCATCTGGGACATTGCCTCGCTGCAAGTTAGGCGTCCATAGCCCCAACGAGGTTGTCACATTGATTCTCCCGAACATTACTATACTGCCGACCAGGCATCCATAGCCCCAATAGAGTTATTCGTATACCCCTGAAAAGTTGAATTTCTCTTCAATTTGATTTTCAATATTTTTCTTTTTTTCTTTGTTTATTTTCCCTTTTCAATTCTTTTATTTCAACTCATGAGCAATGAAGTTCATGCTTAGGGTTGAAAATCATAGTGGCGCTGGAGCAGAATTTTAGATTTTTCACTTAACTAGACTTCACAAAGGACCTATAGTGACCATTAGATCCTTAAAATTTGTGAGAGATATAAGATTCTAGAATACTTCAGAATCAGACTGACCAATGACTTATCCACTTTGAATCAAACATCTAGATCGCTTGATCCTAACAAAAGATCCTCACCATCCACTATGAAAACTTAATTAGAGTTTGACAAAGAAATGCATAGAATAACCCCAGGTGAGAAGAAAGGTTGTTGTGCGCACAGATGCACCCAGCAAAAAGCAGATGGAACCCAAGCAAAGCAGAAGCAAAGCGAGAGCAAATGAAAGCAAACTAAAAATAAACACCAAAACGAGACAACGAAAGAAAACAATGAAAGAAAACACCCCAAAGCAAGCAACCTACAACAAACCAACTAACCTAAGGAAAGCAGGAAAGCGGAGTATTTTACAGGAAACCTACACTACTCAAAACAAGTTATATACAAAGATATTTACAAAGAACTATGTTCAGGTAAGGTGAGCTGACACTCATGCTGATTGGATTTTGCAGCGCGTGCACAAGCAAACGGGTAGTCGTTATAGTTCTCAACCATGCAGATTTATCCTTATGTTGAGAGAAAATAAATTCAATATGGTAGAATTGAAATTCTACCCCAAGATCATGAAGAATCAACAATTGAGGAGGCTCATTGAACCCATGATTAATCCATAAACATGTTCATTTTTTCTCATTCCCATAATCAAAATGATAAGTGCAGCTATGAAAATTAATAGGAGCAAGGAAGGATAGACCCTAGGTGTCATCACATGGAGGTGGCAATATTTGACAATCAAGAGCAAGCACTGCATCATCAGTCTTTGCATTAGCAACCTCAGGCGAGCATGATGGAGGGTGCAACACTTCAGGAATCAAGTCTGCATAAGGCAGGGAGAACGGGGTAGTAAACACTTCTTCCATGTCTTGTGTAGGATCAACAACCCCTCTTGGTTGTTCTTCAAAAAGAAGTACTTCTCTGCATTAATCATTTGCAAACTTGGGATCTACTTGATTGTTTTCTCAAAAAGGAAGCATGATGTCCCATCTCCTTTCCCAAGTTTCAACCTTATCTTCATGATGCTTAGTGTCATGGGATGATGACATGTATGAATCTGTCCTGTTGAAGCCATTTGAATATGAAGGAGGATTAGCAACAATCATGGTAGAAGGACTCCAAGTTGCATCTTGTAGTCGACTAGATGCTTCATCTTTGTTGGCAACTATCTCGGCACCCCCGCCTTTGTCTTCTTCTTTTTCTTGTTCATGCATCTCATCATGACGTTCACTCATTTCCCCCTGTTCATTATCATTGTAAATGGAGAAGGAACCCCTCTCCCAATCTGGAAACTCTAGTGCATCACTGTTCAGAGGCTTAAGGAGCATGTTTTCATCACTACCATCTTCTAGGATGTGCTCTTCCTCGGCATGAGAATACCTCTGCAACACAACTCCCAATGGAAAGAAGTCGACAATTGATGGCACCTCATCAAGGGGACCAAAATCCACTATGCAATCTCCCTCCAAGGACTCGCCATGAAGCCCATCGTCCATGGTGCACAAATATTCTTCAAGAGGAAGAAATTCTTGATGACTGGTGGACCGCATCCCTGTTTGATCTACTTCATCGCTTAGAAGCTCAAGACTATATTGCTGTCCTCCCTCTATTTTCTTTCCAACATCCTCTTAAGGACTGCCTTCAGTTGAGTCATTACTTGGCTCGGGCTCTTGATCTTCACGTTCCACCTGGGCAACAAGTAGAGGATGTGGTGTACTCGGTTGCCTCAATTGTTCTCTAACTTGCTTCATGGCTTCTTGGGACAGTCCGCACGTGAACTCAAAGTGGGATGAATCATGGAGCCTGCACCAATTTGGTAGTAGTAATACCTCCAAATCCACCTGACATTTTAGCTTTGACCAATCCTTTTCTAATCTGGAGATGAGCTGGTCATATCTTTCTGCTACTAAGTCCTCATCATCACTTTTTGTTGTCCTGAGGCTGTCAACCTCTTCCTCTTGCTGATATTCAACATCTTCATTGGCTGCCCCAGCATATACTACTACAAACTTCATTGATTTATCCTCAATTGCCAATGGCTCCTCTTCCTGAGTGGAGGACTGCCATTTACTGATGAAGGTGAGGCTTTCTAACCTCATTCTTAGTGAACTTTCACCAAATATTTTTTTCTGTCCCCAAAAAATCAGCTTCTCCTTCTTGATTTTCAGCTTTAGTGTTTGCTGTCCCAGCACTAGTTTGTGGCAGATTTCCTAGTTTATCTTGAAGGTGCTGTCCTCTAGATGCTGATAGAATTTCTACCATGTGGGATGACTCATTCTCCTTGACAGTTGGCTACTCCAACTTATTCAAATTGCCTTTGACTTGGGTGATGATGCTTGCACATGACAAACAAGTAAATTCTGAATGTGGTGCATTGTGAAATCTGCACCAGCTTAACATTAGTGCTTCCTCCAATCTTGGTCCATCTTTGCTGCCCAAACACTCTTGGATCAGCTCTTCAAATGCCTTGGCTGCCATGGTTGTCAATTCGTCCTCTGGATCTGCAAGACTTAAACGCTGATATATTTCCCAAAAGGGAATCTCTCCTTGCAAGACCCTTTCAATTCTGCTTAAGAAGGTTAGACACTCCAATTCATTGTGCATGCAAGTGCAATGGATCCTACACTTATCTGCCAATGCAAATTGCTGCAATGGTCTCTTCAATCTCCTATTTAAATTTGCATGTAGTTGAGCGATGTTGATTTGCACATGCTGCTCCATTTCAACTCAACTTCTTTTTGCCTTCAATTTTTTTCTGATTTTATGTTTCAACATTAAAAGAGATCTCTCTATCTCAAATTTCTTCTTTGAAAGTTCTCTTTTCAACTTCCAACATCCAGCTTTGTAGCCTCAACATGTTAGCCCTCCTTCTAGCGTCAGTTATGTTGATGGTGTTTTTATGCAGTTCTCAACACAAGTAATGTGTAGGTGCATTACCTCTCTTGAAAGACAATCTTCCACAATCAAATTACAGAATATTATCCCAAGGTCTCTCGGATGTCAGGTCATGATGATGCTTGGAATATTTCAGTTGTTTATGTGATTTTTTGTAATCACAAGGTGAACTTATGGATGAGTTACAAAGTGGGGAAGTTGGATCTGCAAATGAAGTTCTTAAGATGGGAAAGTTGCTGAGTGTTTGTTGCAGGTTCAAATAGTAGTGTGGAACTCCATTTCAACATCAGATTTAGCTTTACAATGTGCAATGAACCTTGCCTAAGGTTCCTTATTAAAAAAAAAAAGGAAAAAAGGGCAGGGAAGAGAAAAGGTTCCTAGATCTGAAACTACGAATGAATAGTGATCATGGAGGCTGCTACAGTAGAAAAACTCCCTAAACTAGGTTTTGCTTGGCCAAGAGAATCCTACAGTTACACAAAACCAGTGCAATCTTCTAAGGACTGCAGATTTTCAGTTTGCATGCACACATCATGAACATGCAAATGAACTAAGTTGCAACAATCAAATAAAAAAGCCCAGGCTAACTTTGCACAATAGCTTGTCATCAACAAGTGCCAAAAGTATGGGTTGAAAGCTCATCAAACACTGTAACAACAATCACCATTACCACTTCCATTCAAGAAACTACAACTAAAACTAACTTGGAAGGTAGAACCATACACACATAATGAGAAAACTCAAAAGGTAACACCCATAGATCATGCAATGCTACTTTCTATTGCTGCAGAATGTTTTTACAACAACTCTCCAACAACTACAAATGAGGGGAAGACCCCTATTTATAGTTTACCAAAGCCCAAATAAATGGCTATGATTGAATTACATTGTGTGGCTTAGATTCAATTACATTAGGGTTTCACCTACCCCACAATATTCAGTAATTTAAAATACATCTTTGTCTTTTCCCTGTTCTGTCCTGTAGTGGCCAGTCACTGTAGCAGTTTTGTCTTCTAGCTAATTTCCCTTTTATTGTAGCTAAAATTGACTGAAAGCTACCTTCTTCCCAATGAAATTTTAGAATTCCTCATTGGATCGAATGGTTCTGTCAACAGACCCATGGTAGGCTTCTTGAAACCGGAAACGAGAGACCGAAATGCTGTTTTAGGAATGCTGATTTGAAACGACCGATAGAGCACGGAACTTCGGATGGTATTTTCCAGCTGTAATTTTAGAATTTGAAAGTTTCAGGGAGGATAAGACACTATTTTAGCATCTGGATTGAAGTCCATTTTTGATTTGGAGGTGCGCTTGTATGTTTCAGAAACGTGAGGCCAAAATGCCGTTGTAGGAATGCTTTTTCAAAACGGTCGACAGAGCACGAAACTCCGGATGGTGCTTCCCAGTTGCAATTTTGGAATTTGAAAGGTCAAGGGAGGATAATACCCCATTTTAGCATCTGGGTCGAAGCTTGTTTCTAATTTGGAGGTGCGCTTGTATGTTCTGGAAATGTGAGGCTGGAATGCCGTTATGGGAATGCTGTTTCAAAATGGCCGACAGAGCATGGAACTCCAGATGGTACTTCCCAGTTGCAATTTTGGAATTTGAAAGGTCAAGGGAGGATAAGACCCCATTTTAGCATCTGGGTTGAAGTCTGTTTTTGATTTGGAGGTGCGCTTGTACGTTCCGGAAAAGTGAGGCCGGAATGCCGCTATAGGAATGCTGTTTTGAAACGACCGACATAGCACGAAACTCCGGATGGTACTTCCTGGCTGCAATTTTGGAATTTGAAAGTTCCTAGGAAGATAAGACCCCATTTTAGAATCTGGGTCAAAGTCCATTTTTGATTTGGATGAGCGCTTGTACGTTCCAGAAACGTGAGGCCGGAACGCCGCTGTAGGAATGTTGTTTTGAAACGGTCGACAGAGCACGAAACTCCAGATGGTACTTCCTGACTACAATTTTGGAATTTTAAAGTTCTAGGGAAGATAAGACCCCATTTTAGCATCTGGGTCGAAGTCCATTTTTTATTTGGAGGTGCGCTTGTATGTTCTAGAAACATGAGGCAGGAATGTCGCTATAGGAATGCTGTTTTGAAACGACTGACAGAGCATGAAACTCCAGATGGTACTTCCTGACTGTAATTTTGGAATTTGAAAGTTCCAAGGAAGATAAGACCCCATTTTAGCATCTGGGTCGAAGTCCATTTTTGATTTGGAGGTGCGCTTGTACGTTCCGGAAACGTGAGGCTGGAATGCCGCTGTAGGAATGCTGTTTTGAAACGGCCGATAGAGCACGAAACTCTAGATGATACATCCCAAATGCAATTTTGGAATTTGAAAGTTCCAAGGAAGATAAGACCCCATTTTAGCATCTGGGTTGAAGTCTGTTTTTTATTTGGAGGTGCGCTTGTACGTTCCGGAAACATGAGGTCGGAATGCCGTTGTAGGAATGCTGTTTTGAAACGACCGACAAAGCACGGAACTCTGGATGGTACTTCCCAGCTACAATTTTGGAATTTGAAAGTTCCAGAGTTCCAGGGAAGGTAAGACCCCATTTTAGCATCTGGGTCGAAGTCCGTTTTTGATTTGGAGGTGCACTTGTACGTTCCGGAAATGTGAGGTCGAAATGCCGTCGTAGGAATGCTGATTTGAAACGACTGATAGAGCACGGAACTCTGGATGGTACTTACCAGCTGCAATTTTGGAATTTGAAAGTTCTAAGGAAGATAAGACCCCATTTTAGCATCTGGGTCGAAGTCCATTTCGGATTTGGAGGTGTGCTTGTATGTTCCGAAAACAAGAGCCCAAAATGCTGTTCTGGAAATGCTGTTGCAAAAACACAGTTTTTGGAATTTTCAAAACTTCTTGAAAACTAATGAAACCTTGTTAGTTCACTTAGGCACCACAAAAACATCCAAAATCCATAGAAAATCTATCCCCAAATTCAAAAAATGAAGGAAAAAGCGAATTGAGCGAGTGGGGGGGTGAAGCCCGAAAAACCCAAGACTTAGCCATTTTTTATTTTAGTGGAAAAATATGGTCAACCAAAAATGAGACTTTGAAGGGTGCGTTGAACAAATAGGACAAAAAAATGAGGGGCACGCAAAATGAGATGAGAGCAAAGAAGCCCGTCGAGAGCGTAAAAAGAGGGTCCTTGGCTACGGCGGGGTGTGTGTGGAAAATATGCACAACAGGTTTCATAACACATATGATTTTGCAATTTGGAATGCTACATAATAGAATGAATTTCTTGAAAAGATTTTTTTATTTAGATAGTATGAATGTATTGAAATGCCCCTTCAAAATTTATAAAAACTCTTAATGAGAGTAAAAATTAGATTTAAATTTCCTCATATAATTGAAAAAAATGCACAAAATAGTTGCAGATTGGAAAACACAATGTGGGTTGTCAGTTATTTCATTCTACATGTTTAAATTTAAAGGGTTGAGAGCATCGGGAGGAGTTGTAGGTGAGGGATACATAAAAGTAACCAAATTGAGCTAAGGGGTGACTAACCAATTGGGTTGTTACATGTAGAGGGTTTTACAAGATTATGTGGGTTAAAGGTTTCATAACATCCAATGTTTTGCAACATGGAATTTTAGAAAACATTACGAATGTCTTGAAGACCTTTTTTTATTTAGCAAGTACAAATGTAATGAAAGGAAGTCTTCAAAGTTTATAAAAAGTCTTAGGTAGACTAAAAAATGCGTTTCAATTTCCTCATATGTTTGAATAAAATTGCTCAAAATAATTACAAATTGGGAAACATAGTGTGGGTTGTCAGTTATTTGATTCTACATGTGTAAATGTAAAGGGTTGTCTCACAAGGAGGAGTTGTAGGTGAGAATACATAAAACTAACCAAATTGAGTTGAGGGGTGATTAACCAATTGGGTTGTTACATATAGAGGGTTTTACAACACTATGGGGGTTTCAGGTTTTATAACACCCACTATTTTTCAACTTGGAATTTTACAAAATAACATGAATGTCTTGAAAATATTTTTTTATTTAGATAGTACAAACGTAATGAAAGGCACCTTCAAAATTTAGCACAAGTCTTCGATAGAGTAAAAACTATGTTTCAATTTTGTCATATGATGAAAAAATGAATGGACAAAACAATTACAAGTTGGAAAAACATATTGTGTTGTGAGTGATATGATTGTGCTTGTCAAGGCATTGCTATCTTTTATAAGTTGCTTGGCAACATAGGTTTGACTTTTGATCTATCAAAATGCTTTAGACAATCATTATAGGTAAATTGAACATTTCCTAATTGAGCCTCGAGGTGGTTGATATCATCTTTCAACTTCTGACCTACCTTAGGTTCTTGCAAAAACTCATTTTATAATGTCTCCATGTACCCTTGTTCATAAGCAACACCTTTCATTGTTGTCTTTATTTTCTCAATTTCTTGTCTTTTAGATTGCAGCTCTCTCTCAATAGCATTACTTAACCTCCTTTTCTTTCCATGATAGAATATTATTCTAATCTTGTAATTGCTTTTCTAAGTGGTTAATTGTGGTGTTTCTGTTGTTTTTCTTTAGTTTCAACACTTCCAACTACTACTTTTGCATCTGTAAGTTGAGCAGCCACACATTTTTCCTTATCCCCACTGCTCTCACCTATTAACACTCCCTTATATTCCTTTTCATGATCTTGTAACTTAATTTTCATATCTTTTACTGTAAGCATTGGAGTAGTTGTTGAGTGATCGCACATGAGTGGATTATAATTGCATTGATGAACAAAAATTTGTTGGGAACTCAAAAAAACTTGAGGGGTTTCACTTGAATAGGGGGTGTTCGAGTGAACCCCTTTATGGATTCACTTGAATCCCTTATTTGAGTGAACCCCATTTTCTTTAATGGGTTCACTCGAACCCCTAGTCAACCAAAAAATAATGGTTGGCAACCCTTTTTAATGTTTTTTTTAGGGGGTTCTAGCGAATTCCATTCGAGCGAAGGGGTTCCAAGGGGTTTTTACAAAGGGGTGTTCACTAGAACCCCCTTTTTTGTCCTTTCCCCCCTCCATCTATAATTTTATGCAGAATTTTAGGTTTCAAGACTTAGGTTGAGGATTAAAATGGAATCAACTTGACAAACCAAGATGGCGTATTATAGTCCTCAAAACAAGCTCTCCATAAACTATATTTTTAATCTATTTTGGTTTTATTATGTATATATATTTTAGTTTAATTAAAAATAGGTTTTTCACCGAAAATCAAGCTCTCTATTTTGCACATGTGGAAAAATAGTAGATTACCAAAAAAAATCTGAAAAATATCTATGCTCTTGGTAGTGATGTCCTTGATCCAACAAAAAAATTGAATTTCGATACATATAAAAAAAGTTGTGTTACATAGTAAACCTATGTCTAAATTGTAATTGGTTTGACTTCAAAACTTAATTAAGAAAAAAAAATTCAATAAAACACTATGAAACCAAATGAAGGAGCTAGATATCATAGTTATAAATCTAAATTAAAAAAAAAAAAGAATATTATCATTCATAGTTACATAGTGAACATCACTCTTTAAAAATGATGTTTATAGATAAAAACTAGTTATCGAAGGAGATGGAAAAAGAAATGCAAATTGATTCCAATTTTTTTTTAATATATTTAGAATATACAAAAAAATGTCACAAATCACTATTTTGCATCATCTCCAAATTCTTCATGGTTTAGCAGCTATAGGTGTCTGAAAGTGAATATTTAGTTCAAAATGTTCATTTCAATGTCAAGTTTTGCCAAAAAGTATAACCCACTATTGTGGGATCACCCTGCTGCCTCATCAGCCCTTAGAACAACACCATCCATTTCTTGGATAGAGTTTTTAATATCTTCAATACTTTTATGTAGCTTTGTAACCACTTTTGGATCAACATTGGGAGTGTCTTTCTGATTATAGAATGTAGATGTTTCTTTTTAATAGGTTGTTTACAAAACTTTTCTACCTTTTCACATAGGAATTTCATGTCTCTACCCAATTAATTCTCTTTTCTACACTAACATCTCATATTTCATTCTTTTCATCTATTTCCAATTTTATGTGTTCTATTGAATTCTTATGTTCAAGAATCTTTAAATTTACTTGTTCAACGCCACCTATAGCATCATCTCTTACTTTCTTTCTTGCACAAATTCTTGTGCAATACAAAACCTCTTGAGTTTATCCACTTCTACATTGCCATTTTCCCATTGCACATACTACACATGCACATTCCTCAACTTCTCAAGAGAACAAAGGATCTCTTCAGCTAATACATTATCTATCTTACTCACTCTACTCTACTTCTTTTCAGGTGTTTTTCAAAGTAGATTCCTTTTTTATTCCATGCATTCTAGTACCTGTTGCCTCCAGTTCTGCATTACCATTTTCCCATTGCACATACTACACACACTCCTTTGTCAACTTATGAAGAGCAAGAAGATTCTCTTCACTCTTAAATTATCTATCCTGTTTACTTTGGTTTTCTTCTTTTCAAGTTTTTACAGAGCAGTTTTCTTTTTCATTTCATGAATTCTAGTACCTTCTACTCTAGTTTTGCAATCCCATTTTCCCATTGCACATACTACACACGCTCCTTCCTCAACTTGTCAAGAGTGGGAATAATATCTTCAGTCAATACACTATCTATCTCATTCACTTTGGTCTACTTCTTTTCAAGTGTTTTTACAAGAAATTCCTTTTTCATTCCATACATTCTAGTACATGTTGCCTTCAATTTTGCATTGTCATTTTCCCATTGCACATATTTCACATGCTCATTCCCCAACTTCTAAAATAATGGCATGTTGTAAAACACATTGGGTTGTGATTTATATATTTCTTCTTGTTCTAAGCTCAAGGGTGGAGAGTTTGGGGAGAATTTGCAGGTGGGGGATACATAAAACTAACTAGATTGAGCTGAGGGGTGACCAACCAATTAAGTTGTTATGTTTAGAGGGTTTTACAATAGTATGTGGGTTGCAGATTCAATAACACTCGGTGTTTTCCAACCTTCAATTATAAATACAAAATATGATTGTAATGAAAAACCTTTTTCTATTTACACAGTAAGAATGTAATGAAAGGCGCCTTTCAAAACCTTCCAAAACTGTTACAATATGAATTGTGTTTTGATTTCTTCATGTAGGTAGGTTGGAAAACATAGTGGGTTATGAGCTAGTTCATTCTACTTGTTCAAAGCTGAAGGGTGGAGAGGTTGGGGAGGAATTGCAGGTGGGGGATACATAAAACTAATTAGATTTAGCTGAGGGGTGACCAACCAATTGGGTTGTTACATTTAGATGGTTTTACACCACTATGTGGGTTGCAAGTTTAATAACACCCAATTTTTTCCAACCTTTGATTGTAATGAAAATATTTTGTTGTTTAGACAATATAAATGTAATGAAAGGAACCTTCAAAATTTACCAAAATTGTTACTTAGAGTATGAATTACATTTTGATTTCCTCATATCATTAAAATATAGAAAAGTTGGAAAACACATTGGGTTGTGAGTTAGTTCGTTCTGCTTGTTCAAAGCTCAAGGGTGGAGAGGTCAAGGAGGAGTTCTAGGTGGGGGACACATAAAACCAAATTTAGCTGAGGGGTGACTAACCAATTGGGTTGTTGCATTTATATGGTTTTACAACACTATGTGGGTTGCAAGTTTAATAACACCCAGTGTTTTCCAACCTTGTATCTTATACATAGATAATATGATTGTAATGAAAATTATTTTTTGTTTAGAAAGTATGAATATAATGAAAGTAACCTTAAAATTTATAAAAAGTCTTAAGTAGACTGAAAATTATGTTTCAATTTCCTCAAAAGATGGTAAAATTAATGGCAAGTTGGAAAATAGTGGGTTGTGAGTTATTTAATTCTGCTTGTTCTAAGCTCAAGTGTGAAGAATTTAGGGAGGATTTATAGGTGGGGGGTACATAAAACTAGCCAAATTTAGTTGAGGGGTGAACAACCAATTGGGTTGTTATATTTATATGGTTTTACAACACTATGTGGGTTGTAGGTTTAATAACACCCAGTGTTTTCCAACCTCTGATTATACATAGAAAATATGATTGTAATGAAAAGCTTTTGTTGTTTAGATAGTATGAATGTTAATGAAATGCACCTTCAAAATTTATAACAAGTCTTAGGTAGACTACAAATTGTGTTTCAATTTCCTCATATCATTAAAATAATGGCAAGTTGGAAAACATAGTGGGTTGTGAGTTATTTAATTATGCTTGTTCTAAGCTCAAGGGTGGAGAGTTTGGGGAGGAGTTGTAGGTGGGGGATACATAAAAATAACTAGATTGAGTTGAGGGATGACAAAACAATTGGGTTGTTATGTTTAAATGGTTTTACAACATTATGTGGGTTGCAATTTTAATAACACCTAGTGTTTTCCAACCTTTATTATACATAGACAATATGATTGTAATGATTTTTTTTTTCTCAATTTGGTTATTTTTATAGTAATGAAAGGCACCTTCAAAATTTACCAAAACTTTTACTTACAGTATGAATTATGTTTTGATTTCCTCATATCATTCAAATATAGGCATGTTGGAAAACACAGTGGGTTGGGACTTAGTTTGTTCTTCTTGTTCTAATCTCAAGGGTGGAGAGTTTGAGGAGGAGTTGCAGGTGGGGTATACTTAAAACTAACAAGATTTAGCTAAGATGTGACCAGAAAATTGGGTTGTTATGTTTAGAGGGTTTTACAACACTATGTGGGTTGCAGGTTTCAAAACACCCAACATTTTCTAGCCTCTGATTATACATAGACAATATGATTGTAATGAAAATATTTCTTTGTTTAGATAGTACCAATGTAATGAAAGACACCTTCAAAATCTATAACAAGTCTTAGAATAAAAATTGTGTTTCAATTTCCTCACATGATGTTAAAATAAATGCACTAAATAATTGTAGGTTGGAGAACACAATGTGGGTTGTTAGTTATTTCATTTTGCATGTTCAAAGTTAAAGGGTGGAGAGGATAGGGAGGAGGTTTAGGTGGAGGATACATAATACTAACCAAATTGACCTAAGGGGTGACCAACAACCCTTTAAGCTTTAGACCAGTTTCTCCCTCTTCAGTCTTTAGGGCAACATCATTCCTTTCTTGGATGGAGTTTTCAATATATTGAATAGTTTTATGTAGCTTTGCAGCTAATTTTTCCCCACCTTTGAGATTGTCTTTATGATTAGAGAATGAACATGTTTATTTTAAAAAGTTATTTACAAAAAATTTCTCCTCTTTTGCACTTGGATTTGTTTTTACTTTTGCTTATCATCTATTTCCAATTCTATTTGTTCCATGGAATTTTTAAGTTAAAGAATTTTTGAATTCATTAGTTCAACTCCACTTATAACATCATCTCTCACTTTTTTTTCTTGCACAAATTCATATGTAATACGAAATATTTCAAGTTTATCCACTTCTGCATTGCCATTTTCCCATTACACATACTACACATGCACCTTCCTCAACTTCTCAATAGAATGAAGGATATATTCAATAAATAAATTATCTATCTCACTCACTCTGCTCTTCTTATTTTCAAGTGTTTTTAGAACAAATCCATTTTCCTTTTCATAAATTATAATACCTTCTACCTCTAGTTTTGCATTGTCTCTTCCCCTTTCCATGTACTACACACTCTCCTCCCTCAATTTCTCAAGAGTAGGAAGAATATCTTCAGTCAATAAATTATCTATCTCACTCACTTTGGTCTGCTTCTTTTAAAGTCTTTTTAGAGAAGATTCCTTTTTCACTACATACTTTCTAGTACCTGTTGCTCGAGTTTTGCATTGCCATTTTCCCATTGCATATATTGCAAACACACCTTCCTCAACTTCTCAACAATAGGGAGAATATCTTGAGTAAATACATTATCTATCTCACTCACTCTGGTCTGATTCTTTTCAAGTGTTTTCAGAGTGTAATTTTACATGTAATGTTATTACACCCAATGGTTGTTTTCCCACATTATCAAAACCAAAGATAAACAAGGAATCTGGTTGAATTTTAGTCTTGTTTGCTCCAATTCTATCCAAAACGTTCATACTAGAAACAATTAATCCTACGCCATTATCCACGAGAGTACGCCTAATACCAACCTTTTTGATAACAACCAATATCATCAAAGCATCATTTTCTTTTGTGTCTCCAATGGAGGTAATTCACTTTGATGAAAAATATTATCAACATTGATCGAGTTCATTCCTTGAATTAGGGCTACTACATCATTTGGTTGCACACTAGAGGAGCCACTACCTATTGTAAAGAATTTTGAAGCATGCAATGGTAGGTAGGTGATGTTTGAATGAGATCCCATTGAGAAATATTTGTAGGGGTATTATGGATTTGTTCCATAAGATCACACTCCTTCACACTACTTAGTGGTAAATGAGGGGCACTAGGAAAAATAGGTTGTGGAAGGGGTATTGATGTAGGATTGGATTGTATTTGTCTTGGTTGTCTATTTTTCCTTGTATTATATGCATGAGCAACTATTTCATAACTTGGTTGTTGCAACACATGGTTGTTAGTGAGATTTTTTACAAAATTTAATATGCGACCTTGAGATTTTAGTTGGTTTTGATGTGGTCCCATGATGAGTACTATTTTTCTTTGGAATTGAGATTGTTGTGATGGTGGGTAAATGACTAGTTAAGGTCTAATTGCATTGATTTTTTATTGTTAAATTGAGGTGTTACAAGCCTTAGTGGATGACCTTGGTGAGATGAAGTCCTCAAGGGGTTCATGTAACATATCAGAGTCATCACAGCTAAAGGGCCTAAAAGGTATATAATGAACTTGTAAAAAGAGGTCTAGCATTATTAGATGACTATGATTTATCCAAGATTAAGCATTAATTTGGAATGCATGCTTAAGCTAATAGGTTTTAAAAACAAGTTTATAGACTTTCCATTGATGTGGAAATCAAATTGTAGACTTATAAATTGATAGTAAATAACAATCTATTTCTAAATTCTAAAGCTGGTTTTTGAGGACTGGATTGCCTAATAGCGACTAAGTCCTACTATGGATTTTTCAAAAGTTTCAGTTTTAAAGGTTTTTTTAATAGAGATCAATTATGTCTTAGTTTGCAAACCTAGATTTAGAATTGATTCAGCTACTATTTTAAGATTTTCCGATTTGTGTAATTTGTTGTAACAAACTAGGGTTTTAAATTCTTGTAAATGAAAAATATTCTACCCAAATTTTGTAATAATTTAAAAAATACAATCAATTGTCCTATAAAACTAAAAATTTCAAGTACTGAAAAATAAAATTTAATCAATTTTTATTAAAATTTAAGAAAAATGACAACTTTCTTTAACATGCAACAATACTATTTCTTAATTTTAAAACAAAGATTTTCTAGAAAAACAGAATGTAAATGTAGTGGTAGAGTTGTCTGAAAAATCTTGTTACAACTGTACAAGGACTGGGTTGCCCATGGGTGATTGAGTTTTTGAGCAGGGTTTTGAAAATTCAAAATCTAGATGTTTAAGTTACTGCCTAAGGTTTGTTTTCATAAGTGAAAATATATTTTATAGTGATAGTTTTTCTAAAAACAATCAATGAAATACAATTGCAAATGTATGACAACTTTAAAAAAAAATGACACTTTTTTTAATGTAATTTTGAAGTGAAAATATGATCTAAATAACTGAAACACACTGCAATACAAGCTATGATACAATAAAATGCAATATTTTTTATTTTTAAGGACTTTTTCTAATGTAATATGTAACCCTAAATGAGAAATACAAGACAATATAATGATACAAAACCTAGATCGAGGGTTTGAAAGACTACCAAATCTAAAAAATATGATGTCAAATGTCAAGTTCACCAAAATGAAACATAAAAAATCGGTACACCCTAAGTTGAATGTATCAAAGCTAGGGCGTATTTTATCATTTTTATAGTTTCATTGGGATACAAATCAACAAGGTGAATAGATTGATAATCAAACTCAATGGTTAGCCAATATGACCTATATCTACATCCTTTTGAGGATAGAAATGATTTGAAAATGATTGTGATTGAGTCCTAATTAAACTATATGACTTAATAAAATAAATGTAAATTCTTGATAACTGGTAACATAAATAGTCAAGTTTCAACATATCTAGGAGGTGTCAATGACTATGTACCTACTCATAAAAATTGGTTTTATTGTATCTATAAGGAGTGGGTTTCCCAATGGTCATTGATTCTATATTCTTTTCTGAAACCTTAATGTTTGATCCCATATCCCTCTCTCTTCTCTCCATTCTTGTACCTATAAATATTTGTCTTCAGATCCAAACATATGAGAAATATGTAAAAGAATTTATTTGGGTGGTTATATGGGGATTTTCCTTAGTCAAACCCTTATCTTTGTAATTAAACCTCAACAAATAGCCAAACATATGATAAAATATAGTGTGTGCGAGCCCTAACCTTATGTGAATCTCAGTTTATTATGAACTAAATGCAAAGAAACCCTACTCAAGTGCATTAGAGTATGATTCTTATATGACAATGATAAGATTCCATTAGGGAGAAGTCAAAAAACCCTAATTAAATATGAAAAATACTAAGATAGCTTGATTTACTATGCAAATAGAGTGAAGCTTGAAGATGAGAACAATAGGAAACAATTCATTAGGTAGAGGAAAGTGGCCAAATGCATCTCCGAATCCTAGAATCGTTCATGTTCTTCTATAGGAATCAATCTTCAATCATGTAATAAAGCTTGATCAAATCTATAAATAGGATTGAAGACCTGCAATATCAAGTAATGCTAATCCAACACTCTAAATTTGTGCTTTCTTGAATGTTCTGTCTTGAGTTCTAGTTTTGAATTGATGAAACAACTAGGTATTTATAGGAATTTCTATAATTTCTCGACAATCACCATCTACAATTATAAATTTAAATGTTAAAATGCCACCAACAATCCTTTGAAATTTGGGTCTCGATGAAAAAGGGGGACCCATTCACCCATGGGTGAATGGGTCTTGGCCCAAATTTCCAAGACTCACTTGATTGGGGTCAATTCAATGATAGGTTACATGTGTTCAATGCTTATTTTAGTGCCAAAAAATTATAAAAAGGGTCTCTTAATGTGTAATAGTGGGAATTAGGGCCTATTTAGGAAGGGTTAAAATGCATAAATGGAAGGGTCACTAAAATAGGTTCAAACTAAGCATGAAATTTGAAGTGTATATAATTTTTGATGCTACAATAGGTTGCTAATAAAAGGAAGTAGGGGCACCATAAATCCATTCAAATAGTGAGGGACGTCCCTTTGAATTAGGAATCCCTACTCATTGTGCTATAACCAATGTGTAATCTAGGTTTCCCAAATAATTCAAAATGATGATCATGGTAGGGGCTACTTGTACTCCTTCCCTCAATAACCCTATATCCAGCAGAGAGGCAAAAAGGCATAAAAATAAGTTAGAATTCACTTTGTAATGTTCCTTGTGGTCCATAAAATAATTGCTGAGAACCATCCTCAATGCTACCCTAGTTTTGTGGGTTCTGAAATAGAATACCTTCCTAGTTTTACTGGCTTGTTATCCTACCCAGAAACACATATTTCCTCCATGGACTCATTAAACATATTGGTGTATCCATTTCTTAGCAATAACTAGAGGCATTTTATGTTTGATTGAAGTTGGAGTGGATTTATAGGGCTAGAGGATGTGTAGTCATGTTAATTGGCATGAGGTTGGTGTTGGTGTATTAAATGATAGAGATTTCATAAAATCTCATTGTGTAATCATAAGATTTTAGGATCCCCATTTCTCTTGATACTTTGAGAATTAATTAATTCAAGCCCGTTCACAAATTAAGGAGAAATCGTGTAGAATCAATCAATGTTGTTCCGTCAAATCATGAGAGTTCTCTCAAAATTTGTACCTACATTAGTCCAATTATTGATCAAAAGGTAAAAGCCTCCACATTTGTGCCAAGTGTGCTTCCATGGATTGCATCAAATTAATGAGCTGAGAGAATATGGTTAGCCTTGCGGGATTAAAACTCATCAAATAAATGCATAGGGTGGTGAGCATGTGAATTAATTACATGGAATGATGTTAATTAATTAGAAGATGTTAGTTTAGCAATCAACTCATGTATGAATAGTGGTTTAAAATATGACAAGTTAAGGCATAAATGAGATTAGTTGTCATTTCACCATTTTAATCCCTTTCTAAATAGTTTTCCTTTAAATTAGCTCAAAAAAGGAAATATCTATTGAGGTGGAAACTGGTTAAATTCATTCTTAAAATATAAAGGATTTATTCAGGTGTTAAATTGTAAGTTATAATTATCTTTCTAGGATATATTATCACTTCTTTTCAAAGCTAGTATAGTTATTATGAAATTTCACAAGGAATGGCATGTTTCAAAGAGAAACTTAAATGCATCTTTAGGAATTAATAGATAAATGTAATGCAAATATATACCAAGTGAAAAATCCAAAAAGTTTTTCCTTTCTACCACTATGATTCCCAACCTAATGGTAGGCTTCAAAGCCATCAAGTTGATCAAAGATCTTACAAAGAAATATCAAAAAGGAAAATCAACTCTTGAGGTGACCCAAATATCTCTACAAGGGCTATGGATTCTTGGCTGGCAGTAGATCTATATTTGGAAGGGATCATAGAGATAACCTTGTTGGGGATATGGGCGGTTGATTGGAAACTAGGCAATAACCAAGGTTGGCTTAAAGGGTTAAACTAAACTATGTAGGTTGGTATAGGTATCCCAACCTCCTTTTTTAATTCTCAGAGAAGGAAATAATCAAAGCACACACTCATATTTCATCATGATTTTTGTAATTTCTATGCTAAAAGATGAAATAAGTTTAGAAAATTATTCTAGAAAATTAATTATAAGTTTTAGTATGATCTATAATCAGTTCCTTTTTTATTTTTTGGATTAATTTTGCTAGTTTCTGATTGTTGTGTGGTCACACAACATGCGGTAACTTGGGGGACCCTAATTCTAAAATTTCCCTAATTGGTTAATTAAAGGGTGATCTCATGATTACGCCCCAAGAAAAGTAAAATTTTACAAGTGTTGGGTAAGATTTAGGCCAAGTGTGTCATGAAAATTCATCACACTAGAGTCTGATCGATAAGCTTACAAATCTAGTGTCATAAGGTACCTAGGAGGTTTGTGCAGCTAGGAGAAATTTGGCAGAGCATCGTTGGCAAGAGGCATTCACTAAGGAAGTGTGAATGGGTTGGTTTTATTTCTAAGTAAATACCAAGTGTTGGAAGAATAATAAAATTTAATTGATGAATTTTTTGGCAACATGAGCATGTGGGATGACCACAAAGTGAACAATTATGCATTGCAGTGTTGTCACTAATATCAACATTGTATGAAGACACTTGTGCAGACTAGTTTCGATGGCTTGAATATTTTTGACGATGATAAGTGAAATAAAATTTTGGAATAAGGTTTGATTTGGCAAAGAAAATTATTGTGGAAATTGACTAAGTGTCAATTCAGGCGATTTTGTGTATAGGGGATCCGGTATTTGGGTCCACATTGGTCCACAGATGAAGATTTTTCTTTGTTCTTCTAACATAATTTTTTTGGTTGATAGTGTGTGTGAAATTAATATGGAGGAAATTATAAAGTAAATCCAACACACATCAATGAAACATCTTACATAAAAGGAATTGAAATAACAAACTAAGCTGCTATGACTATCCTCTCAAATTGTCTCATTTCTCTCTAATCTTAAGGACCTTCAAATTCATGCTCTCAGATTTGTATGTTGCACATGAATTCATAAGATGACAACCTAAGAGACGAGAAGATTTGTGAAATGTAAAGCTATATGCCTACATTAATATATTTTTAGTATTTTTGATATGAAAGCTAAATGAAATATGAGATTGTTGCTATGCAAATAATGCTAAGATGATTACTATTGTAATATAAATCTAAATTCAATTCTATGATAAAAAATAATGGAATACTAAAATGCTACAAAGTAAAATTGCCATGATAACAATGCTAAATGATATACAACTCTAAAATGCTCTCAATTGCTAAGATAATTTCTACAACATAAGTTTATGATGAAATCCTTGTTGAAAAGCTATAGAATGATCTCATATTTATAGATTTTTCCAAGCCTTGAATGAGGTGGAAAAGATGGCTGGTTGAGATTGTGATCCTGAGAGATCAATGGTGGAGCACAATGAGGTTGGAGGAATTCATGGAGGCTGCTCCATTTGGAAGGACAAATCATCCAAGTGTCAAAGACTATCAATTAGAAAGAGGAGCCATGTGTCTCCAAGGAGTTTAGGAGGTTAGATGAATATTTCTAATTTAAAAACTAGAAATAACATAAATCATGTGACATGTGATTATGTGGAGGGTGATTTGGGGGAAGTTAGGAAATTATGGAGAAATCTGACAAATTTGAATTAAAAATTCAAATTTAATGAGGAAGGGGAATAATAAAAAAAAAAATTATTTAAATTTGTGTATTTAATAAAATCAAGAGGGAAGGTGATTTTTGAATAGAAGAATTAAAGGTGTGAACTATACAAATTTTTTTATCAATTTATTTATATAAGTAGAGGAATTATGATTCATTAATTAAATAACTAGTATTTAATAAATTTGTGCTCTAGACCATTGTCATGTGTATACATTTTAGCCCTCTTTGAAGTGATCTGTGTAGACACATTGCTTTAAAGAAAAACTTGTCAGACTGTGATGATACAAATTTCGAAATGCCCTGGAAGCTGATTTTTTAGTGGTAATTGATGAATGCCCCCTTGGGAGATAAATCAGGGAATTTTAGAATTTTTAATGATTTTTGAATTTTTTGAAAATTTTGATGATTAAATGATTTTCTAATAATATTCTGATGATTTTTGAATTTTGAAACTGGTGTGTCGATTTATCTCCCGAAAATTGTAAGTGAACTTGCCACATTGTTAATTAATCAATTAAAGGCCCCTTTTGAAAAATTAAATAAATGCCACCAAATTACCCACCTTAATTACCCTTTTAAGAGGGAAAAAGTGAAAAAGAAGCTCATTTGTGCATTGTGATTTTGAAAATTTGAGAGATTAACCAACCTTGAGCATTCAGAGTAAGATGGTGATCCTGATTTAGACTCATTGATCTGAGCGTGTGTGGTGACACAACCGCCCAACAACATACGAACCTCTGGTACAAATTTTGAAAATTTCTTCTTCGTGAATTTTGAATTATTTTTCTCACTCTTTTGAAATTTTGAATTTTATGCCAAATTGTTTTAGCGCATCTGTAGAATACAATAGCGCATACATGCACTGTTTTAGCGCATAGGATTTTAGTTTTAGCACATATATGACCTGATATAGCACATCGGTCATCCGTTTTGTTATAGAGGTCTTAAATAGCATAGGCTGCATGATTTAGCGCATGTATTAGGTGAAGTAGCACATTCATCAAAATAGCACATACATGCACTGTTATGGCGATTTGGTACAAAATTTTGGTGCATACATGGAATTGGTGCATACATTGTTTGTTATGGCACATAGATTGAATTTTCTAGCGCATCCATGTTTTAGTGCATAGAAGCGTTGTTATGGTGCATCCATGCTAGAATAGAGCATTTTTTATTTTTATCCTTGATTTTGGATGTTTTTTGATTACGTTAACCTTCGAGTTGATTTTGATTGATGATGTTGGTAGATTAGATGATGACCAATCTCATGATAGGTGAGATTTGATGAATGACCTCATGATAGGTGAGGTACAATGATTAACTGATGATGATTGACCTCATGATAGGTGAGGTACAATGATAGATTGTTTGATTGACCTCATGATAGGTGAGGTGCATTGATAGATTGATAGATTGATAGGCTGATTGATTTTATGATTTTTTATTGTGATAGGAGAGTGATTTAGGAGTCCTCATGTCCCGAGAACGCTTCCCACAGACTTGGGAGCTGATTCCTCACTTGACCTAGGCTAAGCACGATCTGATTGAGGGATGTGGGTTATACCATTTGATTGATATGCCCTAGATTAGGATTAACCAGACACTATTGATAGAACTAGCAGAGTGATGACATAGTGACCACAACACCTTTCACCTAGCTATTGATGAGATGACCGTGACGCCAGAGGATGTGTATTGGATTCTATGAATTCCTGTGGTGGGTGATTTAGTCATATATGATCATACAGAGCAGGGTGGTACATATGCTCTTCACAAGATATTTCATGATGACCAGATTAGTGGGTACGAGATACCCTGCAAGGAGATGTGTGACAGTTATGCCCCATTGCCTTTTGCACTTGATAGATTTGTTGGTGGTTTTCTATGTCCTGACCGTAGGCCGAAGGGACTATCCATTGGGTGGGGTTGGGTGTTAAAGAAGATGATTCTCCAGGGGACCCAGTATGCTTGGGGTTCATGTATGTTAGCTCATCTGTATCATGACCTTCATCAGGTAGTGTATCTTGGAGCTACCGACCTCTCAATTGGGGTGACCTTCCTTCAGATCTAGGCATGAGAGCACATAGTTGTTACTTGGCCAGTTGTAGATAGGTTTGGGCCGATTGGTGGGCAATATATATATGGTTATAGAGGCCCCATTGTCTAGCATAAGCTGGGAAAATTAGAGTATTGGCAATAAGTTTTTGATGATATTGACACCGTGACATGGTGACCCTACCTAAACTATGAGTAATGGGCCGAGGATCAGTTGGAGATGTTGTATGTATGTACAATGAGGTTTTTGATTGGACGTACATGATTCATTATTGAGAGATTTATTCTAGGCCAGGTGCACTGTCAGTACGACTGAGTACATGGCATGCTGCAAGGAGTGGCCACTTATGCTAGGAGGCACCAAGATATACCAGATTGAGGGCCCCTTTTGTCCGATGATGTAGCCTACCAAGAGTACTATGTGGATACACCTAAAATTGGTCTGGAGAATTCCTATTAATTAAATACAAATTATTTGATTAGTTATCCTAATTTCCTCTACTATTGAATAAATAGAAATATTTATTTATATAGTTCACATTCACATTTTCACATTCACATTTAAATTCTTCCAATCTCATCTTAATTAAATAAACAAAATTAAATACTTTTTTTGATTTAATTATCATTTCCCTATTTTATTCTATCACATCGATCTCAAATTAATTAAATAAAGATCAAACACTTTATTAATTAATCGCCATTTTCTTTTGTTTAATTTAATAAACAACTTCTATAGTTCATTTTCTTAAATTATTTATCTCCCTTTTGCTAATTTAAATAAATCAAAAATATTTGAATTAAGGCATAAAGAATATTCCATCTATATTTCCTCAAAAATGAATTAGATATCCTATGCCTAATTTATGTCTAAAATATGTCACAATTAATGCTCTGAAACTTCACGAGAAGTTTTGGACACAAATTGGAGACAAATTCCAAAATATTCTCTCAATCCTCCTCCATCAATCTTTCCTCTTCTCTTGCTTGGTGTTTTTATGGGTAGAGATAATCACCAAAATTCTCTCAATATCCTCCATCTCTCACCATTCAATCCTCCATATTGAATCCAAGCCTCTCAATGCCATCCCTGTGCATTTCAACAACTAGAAAATCTATAAATAAAGCCTCATTGAACCAAGAAAAGGATCCAGATAATCTAATTTATGCACTCTTACTCTGTAGGAATCCAAGCATCAAGCATCAAGCATTCAACATTCAAGCATCCAACAATCAAGCTTTCATACCATGGCTGCCTCCTGTAGTTGCATTTATTTTTTTCCATGTCAATTCATGCTAGTTTAGTTTCTTTATCATCTAGTATTATCACATTAAGCTCCATATCATTGGTTTAGCATCCATCTCATTTTTTGAATTGTCATTTTAACAATCATATTGCACTCATGATCAGAGAGCCATTCTGATTTAATAAATCTTTGGAGATAGAGAACAATATGACGCTTTCAATAGATTATTGCTTTGAATTGATTCAATTTGATTTATCTTTGATATAATGTCATATTAAGAAGTGTTTTGTACTTTACACCTAATTCACCATTTACAATTTGGTGCCCACCATGGGGCATTAACCCCAATTTTATCAATTTTTCTGGAAAGTGTCACACAGGTTCCCAACATGTTTTGTTTTAGCGCTTTCGTCAAATACTATAGCGCTTCCATTCTCTATTTTGGCGCTTCCATGTTACTACAATGCATCCATCAAAAATTCTGCGCTTCCATGACCTGTTTCGACGCTTTGGTGATTTATCAATTATGTGTCAAAATTCAGTGCTTCAGTGTCTTGTTCCAGCGGCTTCGTGTTATAGTGCATTAGGTAACTGTTTTAGTGCTTCGGTGGATTGTTCCAACACTTTTGTAATTTCAATCTGGATCGGCTATCAGTGACGTCGAACACACTCGAAACAGTGAGTGTGGTAAGGGATTGGCATCCTGCTCCAGCTGGTTGAAATGCCTCTATCACAAGGTTTTTTTAAACTCAAAAGTGCAAATGACTTTGAAAATGACCTTTTGGACTATTTATAACTTTTGAAAAGGGATTTTTGAGGGGTTTTATTATCTTTTGATTAAATTTCTGCATGAAATTAATTGAAAGTCATCTGCGGGCTTCATTTCTTCATCATTTTTAGGGAGATAAATTATTTCATCATAGAATCATCAGAAAATCATAAAAAGTTCTAAAATTTCTAAAAAATATCACATCATTAATTTATCTCCCAAGGGGGCATATTATCGACAATCATCTGAAAATCAATGTCTGGGGCATGTTTGGGGCATACAAAATTATTTTTTATCATCGATCCTGGTAGTAGCAACAAAATTTTTCTTCGAAGCAATGTGTAAACACATCACTTCGAAGAGGGGGAAAATGTATATACCTAAAATTGGTCTAGAGAATTCCTATTAATTAAATACAAATTATTTGATTAATTATCCTAATTTCCTCTACTATTGAATAAATAGAAATATTTATTTATATAGTTCACATTCACATTTTCACATTCACATTTAAATTCTTCCAATCTCATCTTAATTAAATAAAAAAAATTAAATACTTTGTTTGATTTAATTATCATTTCCCTATTTTATTCTATCACATCAATCTCAAATTAATTAAATAAAGACCAAACACTTTATTAATTAATTGCCATTTTCTTCTGTTTAATTTAATAAACAACTTCTATAGTTCGTTTTATTAAATTATTTATCTCCCTTTTGCTAATTTAAATAAATCAAAAATATTTGAATTAAGGCATAAGGAATATTCCATCTATATTTCCTCAAAAATGAATTAGATATCCTATGTCTAATTTATGTCTAAAATATGTCACAATTAATGCTCTGAAACTTCACGGGAAGTTTTGGAGACAAATTGGAGACAAATTCCAAAATCTTCTCTCAATCCTCCTCCATCAATCTTTCCTCTTCTTTTTCCTGGTGTTTTCATGGGTAGATAAAATCACCAAAATTCTCTCAACTCCATCTCTCACCATTCAATCCTCCAGATTGAATCCAAGCCTCTCAATGCCATCCCTGTGCATTTCTACAGCCAAGAAATCTATGAATAAAGCCTCATTGAACCAAGAAAAGGATCCAGATAATCTAACTTATGCTCACTTACTCTACAGGAATCCAAGGATCCAACAATCAAGCTTTCATACCATGGCTGCAACCTGTAGCTGCATTTATCTGTTTTCATGTCAATTCATGCTAGTTTAGTTTATTTATCATCTAGTATTATCACATTAAGCTCCATATCATTGGTTTAGCATCCATCTCATTTTTTGAATTGTCATTTTAACAATCATAGTGCACTCACGATCTGAGAGCCATTCTGATTTAATAAATCTTTGGAGATAGAGAACAATATGATGCTTTCAATAGATTATTGCTTTGAATTGATTCAATTTGATTTATCTTTGATATAATGTCGTATTAAGAAGTGTTTTGTGCTTTACACCTAATTCACCACTTACAATTTGGTGCCCACCATGGGGCATTAACCCCAATTTTATCATTTTTTCTGGAAAGTGTCACACGAGTTCTCGACGTGTTTTGTTTTAGTGCTTTCGTCAAATACTATAGCGCTTCTGTGGAAAACTATAGTGCTTCCATTCTCTATTTCAGCACTTCTGTGTTACTACAGCGCATCCATCAAAAATTTTAGCGCTTTTAACTTCAGCGCTTCCACGACCTATTTCGGTGCTTCAGTGATTTATCGCTTCTATGACAAAATTCAGTGCTTCAGTGTCCTGTTTCAGCACCTCTGTGTTATAGCGCATTATGTAACTATTTTAGTGCTTCGGTGGACTGTTCCAGTGCTTTTGTAATTTCAATCTGGATCCGACGCGACCGCGGCTAGATTTTATTTTTTTCATAGTTGGGCTAAAATTTATCAATCCTAGGATAGTCACTTCAGGTTTTCTAAAATTTATGAATCCTAGGATAGTCACTTCTTGGTTTCTAAAATGTATCAATCCTAGGGTAGTCACTTTTTGTTTTCTAAAAGAAAATTTATCAATCCTAGGATAGTCACCACATTCTTATAGTATAAGTTAAAAAGAACAACATGATTTCTGTGAAGCAACACCTTCACATAGATTAGAAAAATTCTTTTTGGGCTTAAAACAGAACAAATTATATGTTGTTCTTGTGGTGATTAGACTTATGCTCTCCCTTTAACTGGGTGATCAAAGTGCCAGATTCACTTTTTACTTCATGCTATTTATGCTTTGTTAAATCCTTTAGAAGGCCTGTCGTAGTGGGAAAAAGTACTCACCCTATGGGAATGCCTAAAGCCAAGTATTCCAACCCACTATAATAAAAATGCAAGTTGTTGATGAAATTCCAACTTGATGGTAGTGAGCAAGATAAACCATCCCCATAATCTTTGTTCTAAAGATTGGGAGGTCTCCTGAGGGAGTTTTATCTATTTTCCACACCGCATGGAAGCCCTATCTACGAACCATAGAGTAGTTTCTCGGCGAGTCAGTATCCATACATTGTCATACTCACGGTGCAAGGGGAGGGAAAAATATTCCCCCAAGACACTCACCATATAATTGTCAAGGACTGTTTGCTCAGAGGACAAGAAATCCAACTCTGAGTATGCACCTGGAAACGACAAAACACGTGCTCCCTCTAGGGGGTGACACGGCTGTGTGCGTCAACTCAATTCAAGATGTGGGCTGTGAGTATAATGATGACCTACTTTTCCTTAAGTGTGAGTCTATTTGATTTGTGTAAAATTGTCAAAGCAACCCGTCAAAATCAATAAAAACCATTCATGGTTTTTGAACATACACGATCTATTCAGTTAAAACAATTATTCACAATTGCTTGCTATGTTTTCACAAAAATCATTAAATCAGATTAAAGATCATCCTAAAAGCAATAAAGTCAAGTTAGATAAGAAAACTCCATGCTTCGAAAGTGGAAGTCCACCATGTTTCTCAAGAGAAAAATCAAAATCACAAAACCCAAGGAACCTCTCAGTTATCGAAATAAATTGAAAAGAGGGCATTTTCTATATCAAAATGGAAAACTCTTGTTACAATATAGAACATTCATCCACATATATCATGATTTTGCTAGGGGTCACGCTTTAGATTAAGCAGTAGAACCACTCTATTCACGAGCCTTCTTTCAAAGGAGAGCTCTCACTCAGTATCACAACCAGAGTCAATGCATACATCATTCTTATCTTCCACAATCCATGATACATTATGCCATAAGGCTAGATCAAATTCTACAATAGAGAGTCTTAAAAGTCTTGTTTTTAGTGCTTTGGAAAACCTATTTCAGCACTTCTGGTCACTGTTTTAGCACTTTTATGAAATAGCACTTTTAGGCACTATTTTAGTGCTTATAGTCTTTATTTCAGCACTTCTATCAAAACAACGCTTCCATCACTTATTGCAGCACTTTCGGGCACTGTTTCAATGCTTCTATCAAGATAGAGCTTCCATCACTTTCTGCAGCACTTTCGAGCACTATTTCAGTGCTTCTGTCAAGATAGCATTTCTGTCATCCGTTTCAGCGCTTCGGGACTCTATTCTAGTGCTTCTCTACTATGTTTTAGTGCTTTAAAAACATAGAGTTCAAAAATATTACAAGCCGGTCTTTCTGTCATTTATCAATAGTCTTTACCAGAAAACAAGTTTCTTTTTATCAAAATCACTGTCTAGAGACCGAAATCAGAAAGGTTTATATAAATTTCAAATCTTATCAACTAAAACAAGATCTTGCAAATCAGAAGTGTCAAATCAAAATACACAATCGATTACTACACTGAAGTTTCATCATTAGGATACTCTCATCCTTTATCACGAAACCAAGTATAGTAATCAAATTTTTAACATAGTCTCATCAATAAGATCAGTCATCTTATTTGACTTTTGTTAAAAGTTCAATTGAAATTTTTCTAGCATAGAAGATCAACATTTCAGAAGAAATTGTAAAAATTTGTATGCCAATCTTCACTAGGTCCCAAAAACAAAGACTCTTAGAGCAAGAACTTGAAACATCCCAAACAATGGCAGAGGAAAATCCTTGGAACAATATGAACCGAAATGATAAGAATGAAATAACTCCAGAGGATATTCAAGCAGCTCAACAAGATCCCAAGTTTCATATATTTATGGAAAAGATTTTAGAACAAGATATGGAGAAGTATCTTTTGATGTTGGCTGAATCAGGTGCCAAACTTCCCAAGGATTTCGATGTCAATCATCTGAAGGAAGCACCTGAAACAAGTGAGACTGAAATACCACAACCAACACAAACAATAGATCCAGTTGCTGCTTTGACATCCCAAATGCAACTGTTACAACAACAGATAGAAGATATGACGAAAGGGAGTACCAAAAGATATGCGATACAGGACATTTGTCCTTATCCTTTCGATGCAACAGTCGGCCTAATACCTTTTCCAAGACACTGTGAATTCCCAAAACATGACAAGTATAATGGAAGAACAGATCCGATAGATCATATCCGGGAATTCAAAACAATGAGCCTTGAGCTTTCCCAAGAGGAAACTTACATAATGAGGTTATTCCCAAGAAGTTTGTGAGGTGCATGTATGGAATGGTTCTCGAAACTACAACCAGGTATCAGGACTTTTGAGGAACTTGTCAACAAGTTCATCTCCCAGTATTCATTCAACATCCAACATGATGTTACAATAAATGATCTTTACAACTTAAAACAAAACAAAGGGGAGACATTCTTGTCTTTTCTGCAAAGATGGCGATGATTGTTCGCTAGATATCCTCAATCCATTCCTGAGGAAGAAAATATGGAGTTGTTCATTGAAAATTGATGGAGGAAATGAGTTATAGGTTAGAATTGCAATATCCTCCCACATTCGAAAAAGTAATAGAAAATAGTCCTAAAATTTAGGAAGCATTAGTGAAAAGAGGAGTTATCAAGAATTTCAATGATAAAATGAATAACACAAATAACTCCTCCAATCAATAATCAAGTAATGACAAGCCAAAATTTTGGAAAAAGAATCGAAACACGACTACCAATGAAACAATGAATGATTCCCAAAATGTCAAACCGGTTTTTAACTTGACATCATCTACATCAAAGAATCAAAGCAATGATCAAATTATCAAGTCAAATGTCATACAAGGCAATGAGATTGTAGAAACACAATCATATCAGAAACCATCAAATCGGCGAAGGTTCACAACTTTAAGTCAAACAATAGAATTAGAAATGAAGGAATTAGTCACTAGTGGCCTTATCACTGCACGGGAAGCCCGATTCTGGGATCCAAAGGTCAAACCACCATGGTGGAATGATGCAGATTACTGTAATTTCCATAATAACAAAGGTCACAAAACCAATGATTGTATGGAGTTGAAGCACACAATACAAGACTTGATCGACAACAATAAAGCTATGGTGGGGCATTTGACTACACCGCATTGTCTATCATTGTCCAAACAAGATGATGTCTCACTAAACCATCCACATAATACTGCACTCCATATCAAAGTCTTAATCCATAATCATCACGTCAAGAGAGTCTTAATAGATGGGGGAGCTGGTCTGAACATTTGCACTCTCAAGTTAATTCATGCACTAGGGTATTCAGATGATGCTATTGATGCTCAAAGAAAAATGACTATGAAAGCATATGATGAGGAAGAGAGATTGTCTAAGGGATTAATTGTGTTACCCATTCAAGTGGGGCCAATGGTGAAACATATAGCATGTCAAGTGTTGGAAAGAGAGTTAACATACAACATTCTCTTAGGATGACCATGGATCCATGAAATGCAGGCTGTACCTTCAACATATCATCAATGTTTGAAGTTTCCAATAAATGGACAGGAGGTGACTATGTCTACTGATTACAATCATCCTCAACATTGTGACACAATTAGAATCTCCCAAGATACCTTGGTGCCTCACAATAGGGAAGCATCCAGTTCAAGATCATCCAATGAAGAACAACGTCCAAGTATTACAACCAAGTGGGTAGAGAAGAAGGGTAAAGAAAAAGAAACAAGTCCTGTTGAAACTCAATGAATAGATAATCCAGATAAGCAAACTTCTTTGTCACAAAAATTTCAAGAGCAAGTCCAATTGATTGATAAGGGAATGGGAACATATTCTATGGAGCAATCACTTAACCTATCATAGTTAATGCCATCTCCTAAGACATATGATCAACCATCTATGATAAAACCTCAAACATCATTACCAGTCACAGTTCTTCAAGAAAGGTTTATCAAAAAGGGTACCATAGAGGATGAAACAAACAAAAAAGCGATCCTAGATTGGCTCTACAAAGATAAGGAACCCTCTACATCAAATACCAGTATCAAAAATGTCAACATCAACACTGACAAATATGGAAAAGGAAAAGCTATTTTAGAAAAAATGGGGTATGAAGGACAAGGACCTGTTGGATTAAGAAAGGAAGGAATCATAGAGCCTATTCAACCCCTCACTCTCCAATCAAAAGAGAAGACGGGATTGGGATACTCTAAAGAAGAAAAAAAGGAGATGACAAGGAAGGCATTAGAAATAATCCTTCAGCTTAGAGATAGCTCTTAAATGGACTCAAATGAATATGAGTGGGATCTATGCTCTGATATATCTTGCACTGATATTCAAATTGATGTAATACAAAAATATACACCTACGTGAGAGGAGGGACAAGGTTCTGGGTCTAGACCATTCGTAGCAGGGTCACTAAATATCGATGATTCAGGTGGGGATGATTAGACCTCAAGTGAGCTAGATGATCTTGAAGAAAGTACCATCATTGAACTCAATATCCCAATAAACAACTATGATGAAATGGCCATCCAAGCCCTTACATCCATCACCTTGAATGAATCCGATAACCTCATGCCTTTAATCCATCCTGAACTAATTGACTGGGAAACCGTCGAACCCCTAATCATGCCAAGATTTACAGATGATGATGCCATCATAAATTTCCTATGTCATACCAAACCTGGTACAAGTTTTGTCTATAATAATCATTACAACACGACTCGGTAGGGGGGTGTCAAATCTTCTAGTTGTAAAATTGAAAACAAGGAAAATAGATCTAATGGTGAAAAGCATTCTATGGCAGTATTAGATCTGGAAAAAGAAAAAATAAAGAACACATCTAACGGTGAAAACCTCTCTGAGGCACTGAAAGATGGAAGATTTGACACTCTACTGGAACATTATCATGAGTGATCATCAGTTTTGGTGGAACCAACACAGCCTATGAACATCGACATTGAAGAAAAGGAAAAAATCCTACATCTGGCAGAATCCATGACATATCAGGAAAGACCAAAATTCATCAAATTCTTTAAGGAGAAAAGCATCAACTTCACTTGGTCATATTCTGATATGCCAGGCTTAGATCCAAATCTCCTCATGCATCATTTATCTTTGCCCGCAAGAATCAAGCCTGTCAAGAAAAAATTGAGAAAAATGCATCCCCATATTGTATTGATGGTAAAGACAGAGCTAAAGAAATTGTTGGATGCTGGATTCATACGGTCTATAGACTATGCCGAATGGATATCAAACCTTGTGCCTATTTCAAAACTAGACAATAGTATTAGGATATGTACAGATTTTAGGGACCTAAATAAAGCATGCCCAAAGGATGATTTTTCGCTACCAAATATCGACATCATTGTGGACTTGATGGCAGGGCATGCCATGTTGTCAATCATGGACGGTTTCTCTAGGTACAATCAAATAAAAATAGCTCTAAAAGATTAGGAGAAGACAACTTTTACATGTCCATGGGGAACTTTCTACTAGAACATCATGCCATTTGGTCTGAAAAACACAAGAGCCACCTATCAAAGAGCAATGACAAAAATCTTCCATGATATGATGCACACCTTCATGGAGGATTACTTGGATGATATTCTAGAAAAATATTGTACAAGGGACAGACATCTGCATATCCTAGACAAAATCTTCACACGCCTAGAGAAATTCAATTTTAGGTTAAACCCCAAGAAGTGTGTCTTTGGGGTCACATCAGCAAAACTATTGGGATACATTGTCTTAGAAAAAGGCATTGAAGTGGATCCTATGAAAGTCAAATAAATTATGGAGATGCCACCTCTTAAGAATATGAGTCAACTCAGATCACTATAGGGAAGGCTCCAATCGATCAAAAGATTCATCTCCCAGATGGCAGACAAAATTCATCTGTTTAATCACCTTCTACATAAAAATATAGTTTTTAAGTGGGACGAGGGGTGTGAAATAACATTCAATGAAATCAAACAGTATCTAATGTTGCCACGCATTCTCATGCCACCAACAGAAGGAAAACCTTTGATATTGTACATTGCCACGACAAATATCTCTCTGGGAGCACTATTAGCGCAAGAGGATTATGAAGGAAAAGAACATGCCATCTAGTATATCAGTAGGACATTAAATGGGTATGAAATAAACTACACTTTCATAGAGAAGTCTTGCTTGGCAGTGGTGTTTTCTACTCAATAGTTAAGACACTACATGTTGATCCATACAATCAGGTTAATAGCAAAGATCGACCCTTTAAAATATCTACTCAGTAAAGCTGCCTTAACATGTAGACTAGCAAAGTGGGTCATGCTATTAAGTGAATTTGACATTCAATATATGGAGAGAAAAGCCATCAAGGGTGAGGAAATCGCTGAAAAATTAGCTAAAGCTCCTCTACCAAATGATCAACCAATGACAATGGAGTTTCTAGATGCAGACATTCTGACAGTGATGCCCCAACAATGGGTATTATATTTTGATGGATCATACACACAACGTGGATCAAGAGCAGGAATTTTGTTCATCTCTCCAAAAGGACACACCATTCCAAAATCATATAAACTAATGTTTCATTGTACAAATAATGTGGTGGAGTATGAAGCATTAATTATTGGGGTCAAAATAGTGATTCAATGGAAGATCATGGATTTACAGGTATATGGGGACTCTCAACTAGTCATTTATCAAGTAAATGACGAGTATCAAACAAAAGATGAAAAGTTGATGCCTTACAAGCAACACATAGATGATCTGAAATAGTTCTTTATTAGTATCAACTTTGATCAAATTCCAAGGGTGGAAAACAAAGCTGCAGATGCTATGGCCACAATTGCTTCATTATTACAATTGCCTGAGAAACGTGTTTGTTATGCGTTTATGGTGGAACAAGTATCATGTCCTTTCCATAATAATTTAGAATCCGCTACCATTTTCCATCTAGAAACCATTGAAACCTCCATCTATGAAAAGACCTATGCTTATCTGAAAGACAATATCCTTCCTCCTGACCTTTCCAGGAACCAGAAACAAAACTTCATCTACCAATCCGCCCGACATAATTTAATCGTAGACATACTTTATCGTTGAGGTCTTGATGGTACCTTACTCTGATGTCTAGAACATGATGAATCTGAAATGACCCTATGAGAGGTTCATGAGGGTATTTGTGGCACTCACTCGAGTGGGATAACTCTAGCCAGGAAATTCCTCCATTTGGGCTATTAGTGGCCATGCATGGAGAAAGAATCCTATCAATTTGTCAAGGAATGTCAAAAGTGTCAGATTCACAGGAATCTGATTCATGCACCAACACAAGAATTGCATCCTTTTACATCAACATGGCCTTTTTGTCAATGGGGCCTTGATCTAGTAGGAAAAATAAATCCATCTTCATCCAATGGACAGAAGTTCATCATAACAACTACAAAATATTTCACAAAATGGATAGAAGCAGTACCTCTTACAACCATCACTGGGAAGAAGATCTGCTCTTTCATCTTGAACTACATAATATGTCAGTATGGAATCCCTCAATCCATTATCACTGATAATGGATGACCTTTTAAAAATCAAGATGTCGAAGAGCTATGTGAGAAATTTCATATCCAACATCGTTTTTCAACACCGTACTATCCTCAAGGGAATGGCCAAGCAGAGGCCTCAAACAAAATAATTCTCAAAATTCTCAAAAAGACAGTTAACAATGTTGGACATGATTGGCATGTTCAACTCGATCCTGCACTATGGGCCTATAGAACAAGTATCAAAACTCCAACAAGAGCTACACGATATGCCTTGGTATATGGATCAGAAACTATATTGCCCATCGAAGTAGAGATTCCATCCCTTCGTGTATCACTCAAAGGAATCATTTCAGATGAAGACTATAGGATATCTAGACTACAGGAACTGGAGTTGTTGGATGAGCATCGTCAACAAGCTGTTAATCATCTAATGACTTATCAACAGAGAATGTCAAGGAGTTACAACCATAGGGTAAAACCGAGGGTCTTTCAGGTTGGTGACTTGGTACTAAAGGAAAATCCTAGGAATCAATAGGACAGGGAGAAGAAAGGGAAATTTGAGCCTAACTGGCTTGGTCCTTTTTTCGTCATATCAGTGTATGGATCAGGGGCATATCAACTATCAACATCAAAAGGGGATTTGTTTGATGAACCTATCAATAGTATCCATCTCAGAAAGTTCTATACTTGAATCTCCTAGTGCACGGGTCAAACCTTCTGAAATAGTTTCCTTGATGAAAACCTGGCAAACATGCATCTTGGCAACACAAAAATGAAAAAAATAAAATAAAATATAAAATAGAAAATATAAAAAGAAAAAGAAAAAGAGAAAAATGAGAAAAATACACAAAACAAAGAGTGTAATCAAAGAATATTGTGAAAACCTGTAAACAGGCATCGTATGTGATTCTAAGATCAGTTGTCCCATCTATTTTGATAAATATCAAGATCATTATTCTGGCAGTCAGTACCATTTCATATCATGTTAGTAGTCTTGCCATCTTTGCATCCATATCAAAATCATGTCACATAGTCATGTCTCACTCCAAAGCTTGGGGGCAACATCTGGATATCGCTAGGGGCAACATAAACATCGATTTCACCAAAGGGTAAACAACAATATGACATGAAAAAAAAAAACAAAGATCATTGCACAACATCAATCATCATCAAAAGGTCATCAAACATCCATGTCATATCGAAAATCCAAAAACATCTCAAAAAGTTAGTCTGAAAAACAAAAATCCAAAAAAATAGGTCTGTGTCATCCGAACTACGTGGTCTCTATGTGTGTAATGTAGGAAAGGCTAATCTTTGATCATCCCCCAAGACCCCTAGGATAGGTTAGTAGGTTAGGTCTTTCGTCAAAATATAGAAAATCCAAAAAACATCACAAAATCAAGATGGATGATCTAAAAATCTGAATAATGATTGAAACACTCTAAGTAAAAAATGTATAAATTGTATTTTGATTATCATTTATTTGGAGTAACTCAATGATGTATTGAACTAGAGAAATAAGGAAAAAGAATGATGTTTTCATTATCTGCTATCTGTAAGTTAATCATATAAATGTATGAATTGTCGAGGCATGTGCTATGCAAATGAATCACCGATGACATTCAGAATTCACACATTGAAATGATTAAACACTGCCTGTTTACACAATGAATGCTCAGGTCATCTCGGTTCAATTATACCTAGATGCTTGTGTTCACTTGCAATATCAAAAATCATGAAAGTAATACTCAGGTTGTTATTGGTCTAACACATACCATTAACGCTTGTACTCACTTTCAACATCCAATAAAAGCTCTTTGATGACAAAACACACAAAAGTACTGTTAAAATGACAATGATTTTGCATATAGTTGCATGTTAAAATTAGATTGCATTCGTCATAATTCATTATCTGTAGAGTAATTGTTGCATAAAGGGTTCCAATCAATGATTATTTTATCTACAAATAGGACTAAGTATACTTGACATAAATCCAAAAATCATCAAAAATATGTAGGAGTCATCATCTCATCATTTAGTTTCATCATTTCATCATTGCATTATCATCCATCAACATCATATGCATACATCATTTATCATCCATTCATTGTTATCACATTTAAAATAACTACAAGTTATGTTATTATTATCATTACATCATTATCCATTATCATTTCATCATAAGATCATCATTTTAATATTATCACATTTAAAATAAAAAGCATTTATTCATCCATCCATACATTTTATCAATCCTAAGCATTCATATAGATCATCATTTAGAAATTCATACATCACATTATACATCCATATATCATATATTCTACACATGCATTTATCATATTCATTGTCATAAAATAAAATACATTTATGATAACATCATTGCATTGAAATAAAATCATTCATATAGAACATCACATGTTGCATAATCACATAATAAATGCATCCATCACATAGACATCATAAGCCATCATAAAATCACATCAACTACATCTCATACATACATCATCAATGTCAAATATACAATGAAGTCTGAAAATAGGGATACATCATCAAAAATGAGGTACATCGTAATATACATCATGTCTCAAAAAGGCAAATCACAATAGCATCTATGATTTGCTACTGCCAGAATGTGCGGGCCCAACAGGACCAGTACCACCACCACCCCCAGAAGGACCAGGATCTCTGGGATCTCTGCATGGAGGATATGTCACCCCCTCACTCACTGTCCGTGTATGTGTCCGCCCAGACCTCGACATGGCATAGGTAACTTTGCGATCAACAAACACTGCATCATGATATCTACCTCTATAAAACTCTGCCTCTCGGCCAACCCGCATAATCTCTCTCATATAGTTTCCCACCGAGGTACCATCGGCCACTCTCTGTAGGGTCTCCGCTCTTTCCTGCGCCCTCTCGGCAATCTAACGAGCACTATCTCACTTAGCTATTAATGTGGCAACCTACATCTACACAACAACCAACTGTCCCTGAACCTACGCTAAAGCCTGAGCCTGAGCCTACATTTGCGTCTGCGCCTGAACAAGCATACCCTGAGCCTGTACCAAATACCGTTGCAATGTCTGGACTTGTCTCTAGAGGCCGGTAACCTATCTCTGATAGTCCACTGGTGGTATTTTCACTGCTCAGCTCTTGCGAGGCCTACTGGATGATGGACCACTGCTGATTGGCCCTACCCCTCTATCACCTCCACCGCCACCATAGCTGTCATCGCTGCTGCTATCATCACTACCACTCTCTATGTTACTACCTATTGTAGTACCACCCTCACTCTCTGCAGAACCCTCTGCCACATCCTCCTCTACAGGTAATGGTGTTGGCTCGTCTAGAATAGTAATATGAGGATGTGGAACCAAGGCCAGGAATGTAGCATATTCCTCTCTAACTGGTGCCTCTGCAATGTCTTTGCACATGTCCCAGGGTGATGGCTGCAATGCCATGTATCACTCCACCACTTAGCATAGTGGGCTACCCCCTGTGGCATACACTAAACGATGCCATACTGTCGATACACTCGGTGAAGCAAAAATCTCTCTAATACAAAAGGTATCTGGTTGATCAGATACAGAGAATCAAAGAGGTATCCCAACACTACATCGTCCTCATGCCACTGCTCATAGTCTAAGTATGGACGCTAGGTAACTATCTCTGTATCATCAAATACCCGCCTCTAATGCTCCAACTTACCCATTCAGGCCTGGGTAAGCTAACCTTTGTATCTGAACACATAGGGTCTACTTGCTAGTCTATCTGCCATTGGAAATGGTTGAGCAATAGAGAAATGCTCCCATGCACACACCTATAATAGGGTCATCCCTTCTGATAAGCTGCATGCGCCTAGGTACACCACTAAGTGAAGATCGTGATAAAGATGTGCTAGCATGCACATACCCCACACATATGTAGTACCATGTACACTCATGCTCTCTAAAGTCTTGCCCCAACCCACGAGGGATCCCTTTGACCTGTGATCAGGGCAAAGGAAACCTCCAATAAATCTAGCAAGGACTACTAGTAGTGTCGTGTATGAATCAAAAATCCTCCTCCATTGGATGCTCAGACCCTCAATAGCCTGATCTTGGAATAATTTGTGAAGATCATCTCTACCACCAACCCCATGAGAATCATATGCTACAATCTCTCCCATGAGTGGAATGCACAGAATCTGCCACACATCCTTGAGTGAGACTGCCATCTCATGAGTGGGTAGGTGAAAGGTGTTGTGGTCACTATGCCACCTTTTAGCCAAAGCAGTCAACAGACCCCGATTAATCCTAATTTGGGGCATATCAAGCAAACTGGTCAGGCCACATCGGCCTATAACCTGAAGCTCATCTAGTGTCAGATGAGGTATCAAGTCTGTCATCCAAGGAAACCTCTCTCACATCTGGAGAGTACCCAGCTCCTCCTATCATCACAATGAAAAATCTACAATCAATACACTATGTCCAGAAATCAAAAGTCACTCTACTATCAAGTCCATTCCGAATTTGGTATGAATTTTTTGATCAAAATTCATGGGCGAACATCAACAAACCTCACCTATCATGAGGTTCATCAAACATTATCTGATCTCATCTATCATGAAATTTATCGAATATTGAATCATTTCCTCGCCTATCATGAGGATCATCAAAAATAGGATTTCTTCTCACCTATCATGAGAATTAGTTTTATTTAAATCATCAAACGTCAACATCAAGAATTTGGATTATCGATCATACCAATCCAAAGAATGGACATGATCAGAATTGATGAAATCAAAGTTTAAAAATTCAAAATCTTCAATTCTGACATGGAAGCACTAAATCAGGCACCCAAAGCGCTAAATCTCGAAAGCACTACATCAGCACTCCGAAGCACTATAATAGACATCGGAAGCGCTATTTTAACCTACACATTGTTTTACCGCATCAAAGTGCTAAAATAGTCTATCAGAGCACCACTTTATCATAAGTGCTAGAATAGACCATGAAAGCGCTATTTTACCAAATCAAAGCACTAGAATTCTCTAAGCGCTACAATCCGATATCAAAGCGCTAAAATATTCTACCTAAGAATTACATCATTGGAAGCGCTACATTATCCTACAGAAGTGCTAAAGAATTTAACATAGGTGCTAAATCTTGAAGCGCTAATCTACCTACTGAAAGCGCTACACCGGAGTGAAAGTGCTACATCACGGCTTGAAAGTGCTATAACTACCAAAAAAATGCCTAAAGACCTAAAAAGCATAAAAAATAAAATTTCACAAAAAACGAGGAGGATAAGGGGTACATACCAGAGGTCCATACGCGGTCGGCTCTCAGTGACGTCGAACACGCTCAAAACGGTGAGAGTGGTAAGGGATTGGCATCCTACTCCAGCTGGCTGAAATGTTTCTATCACAAGGTTTTTTTAAACTCAAAAGTGCAAATGACTTTGAAAATGACCTTTTGGACTATTTATAACTTTTGAAAAGGGATTTTTGAGGGGTTTTATTATCTTTTGATTAAATTTCTGCATGAAATTAATTGAAAGTTATCTGTGGGCTTCATTTCTTCATCATTTGTCAGGAGATAAATTCTTTTGTCATCGAATCATCATAGAATCATAATTTTTTAAAAATTTCTAAAAAATATCACATCATTAATTTATCTCCTGAGGGGGCATATTATCGACAATCATCTAAAAATCAATGTCTGGGGCATGTCTAGGGCATACAAAATTATTTTTTATCATCGATCCTGGCAGTAGCAACAAAATTTTCTTCGAAGCAATGCGTAAACACATCACTTTGAAGAGGGGAAAAATGTATACACCTAAAATTGGTCTAGAGAATTCCTATTAATTAAATACAAATTATTTGATTAATTATCCTAATTTCCTCTACTATTGAATGAATAGAAATATTTATTTATATAGTTCACTTTCACATTTTCACATTCACATTTAAATTCTTCCAATCTCATCCTAATTAAATAAAAAAAATTAAATACTTTGTTTGATTTAATTATCATTTCCCTATTTTATTCTATCACATCGATTTCAAATTAATTAAATAAAGATCAAACACTTTGTTAATTAATTGCCATTTTCTTCTGTTTAATTTAATAAACAACTTCTATAGTTCGTTTTCTTAAATTATTTATCTCCCTTTTGCTAATTTAAATAAATCAAAAATATTTGAATTAAGGCATAAGGAATATTCCATCTATATTTCCTCAAAAATGAATTAGATATCCAATGTCTAATTTATGTCTAAAATATGTCACAATTAATGCTCTGAAACTTCACGAGAAGTTTTGGAGACAAATTGGAGACAAATTCCAAAATCTTCTCTCAATCCTCCTCCATCAATCTTTCCTCTTCTCTTTCCTGGTGTTTTTATGGGTAGAGACAATCACCAAAATTATCTCAATATCCTCCATCTCTCACCATTCAATCCTCCATATTGAATCCAAGCCTCTCAATGCCATCCTTGTGCATTTCGACAGCAGAAAACCTATAAATAAAGCCTCATTGAACCAAGAAAAGGATCCAAATAATCTAACTTATGCACTCTTACTTTGTAGGAATCCAAGCATCCAATAATCAAGCTTTCATACCATGGCTGCCTCCTGTAGCTGCATTTATCTGTTTCCATGTCAATTCATGCTAGTTTAGTTTCTTTATCATCTAGTATTATCACATTAAGCTCCATATCATTGGTTTAGCATCCATCTCATTCTTTGAATTGTCATTTTAACAATCATAGTGCACTCACAATCTGAGAGCCATTCTGATTTAATAAATCTTTGGAGATAGAGAACAATATGATGCTTTCAATAGATTATTGCTTTGAATTGATTCAATTTGATTTATCTTTGGTATAATGTCGTATTAAGGAGTGTTTTGTACTTTACACCTAATTCAACACTTACACTATGATTTATAGCCCATGATGTGGGCATATCATCTAGAGGTTGTAGAGGCTTCCATATTTGAGGATTATTTAGAGTACTTTGGAACACATCCATTTCCTAGACTACCCAGTTCTGATGAGCCAATGCTAGCATTAGATGATGATGAAGAGAGGGCACCTAGACATAGGTGAGGGAGGGGTGATGGAGAGGAGGAGGAGAGAGCTGTGGGAGGATATGGAGGAGGGGATGATGAAAAATATGGGGATGGAGGAGGTGGTGATGAAGGAGGTTGAGCATTTGATGTACAGGATATGATGATACCTCAGTGCCAGAGATCCTTGGTGGTTGTGGCACAACAAAATGTACAAATTGGAGTTCCTTCACAGTAGAAATAGACACATATCATCACTTTACAGGTACATGTTCAAATGTTTTAGGGTCAATTGGCTTAGGTACATGCCTTACTCGCATAGGCCCAGGGACAGTTACAAGGACATACACATGCCCTTACATAGACACAGGCTCGGGTCACCACCATGATAGGTGAGAGGGAAACTCAGAGATAGTAGGTTGAGTAAGTTGAGGTTGTTGCAGAGAGAGTTCTGAGGGTAGTAGAGGGCACTACCACTGCAGATTATATCAAAGAGATACGAGACTCAGCCTGGGAGGCTGAATATTAGAGAGGTAGATATCACGAGACTGTATTTGCAGAGAGATGAGTAAGTTATGCATAGTCCATGAGTAGAAAGACTCACTCGAGGATCATCAGTAGGGGAGTTTCTCAACCACTTCTAGGACCACAAGGGGTAGGGCCATCAGGAGGGGCAGGTCCAGTAGGACGGGCAAGTCCTATGACATATGGGGGAAACACTACAAAGTCCCATGGTCACACTTGATTGTATTGGTGAAAAATTTTATACATTGATTTAGAGACTTTATGGTATTATGATATACTTCCCCATTTTTGATGATGTATCTCTTTATGTTAGACATCCTTGTATACTTGACATTGAGATTTATGTGATATGCAAAAACGATTTTGTGATCTACATCCTATTTATATGTTTTTATGATGGATCTTTATGAGGGATGCATTTTATTTTCTATGCTAATGTATGGAATCATTAATGAGATGATGATGTATGATTCTATGTGTTGATGGATGATGCTTTATTATGATGTATGAGATGGATGTAGTCATGTGAATGATATAGTATTTTTGTATTTTTGTATTTTTCACATGTATATATTGATGAAATGAATGGATGAATGAATGCGAAATGGTTTATTATATGAAACGAAAATATATAATTTTATATGTGGGTATGAATGGTTTCAAAATGCATGATAAATGAATGAATTGATGACGCATGGATTACAATGTTATTATGGATAATGCTCTTTTTTTGGATTTTTATGTAATCATATGATTAAATGTATGGTATGTGTATGGATTATGAAAATGCTTTATTTGTGTATCTATGCATTGTAATGCAAATGTGTGATAAATTCGTATGTATGATAGATGCATGGATGGATGGATGATGATGTTTTATTTTATAATGCAACTATTATGATGGGTATATGGATGAATGTATGATAATACTTTTCTAATGATATGATATGAAATAGATAATGCAAATGAAATGATTCTTTTTGCTATGTCAAGTGTACTCAATCTTTTAATGAAAGATATCATCATGTTGAAGGTTGTCAACCTTGGAAAAATATATAATGCAAATACATAACTAATATGAATGCAATCATATCTTAGCCATGTGAACCTAACTATGCAATTCTGTCATCTAATTCATAGTGCTTGGTATCATCATTGAGATTTTTAAAATGTTAAAAGTTAGTAAAAACATCGATGGTATAATTTTTATGATTTTTTTCAAGACTTTTAAACATGCACTGAATGCATTAGGTGTAGAACCTCTTTAGATGAAGTTTGTTCATCGGTTCCTCAAAAATATCCCCTTCTGATAGACAACTGATATGCCCCTGATCCAAAGACTGATACAATAACAAATGGGCCTAACCAATTTGGCTCAAATTTTCCTTTATTTTCTTGATCTTGCTGATTTTGGGGATTTTCCTTCAGTACCAGGTCTCCTACCTAAAATGTCCTTGGTTTAACCTTATGATTGTAGCTTCTAGAAATTCTCTTGTGATATGCTTTCAAGTGATCCACTACAAGTTGATGACGTTCATCCAACAGTTCTAGCTCTTGCAATCTAAAAACTCTGTACTCTTCTGATATGATTCCCTTCAGAGACACTCGAAGTGAAGGTTTCTCGACCTCAATAGGTAGAATGGCTTTTGATCCATATACAAGGGAATACGGTGTGGCTCTTGTTGGGTGTAGACACTTATTTGGTACACCCATAAAGTGAGATTCAGTTGAATATGCCAATCCTTTCTAGCCTCATTGATGGTTTTCTTAAGAATTTTTAAGATAGTCTTATTTATTGCTTTCAATTGGATGTTTCCTTGAGGATAATAAGGCATGTAGAGTCGATGTTGGATATGGAATTTGTGACAAATTTCTTGCATGTCCTAATTTTTAAAAGGCCTACCATTTTTTGTGACAATAGATTGAGGAATACCATATCAAAAAATTATGTAATTCAGGATGAATGAGGCAATCTGGTTCCTAGTGAAGTTGATCAAAGGATTGACTTCAACCCACTTTGTGAAATATTTTGTGGCTATGATGATAAACTTGTATCCATTGGATGATGATAGATGAATTTTGCCTACAAGATCCAATCCCCACTGACAAAATGGCCATGTTGAGGAAAATGGTTGCAACTGTTGGGCTGGAGCATGGATAAGGTTACCGTGGATTTGAAATTTTTAACATTTCTTGAAAAATTGATAGGACTCCTTCTCCATAGTCGACCAGTAATACCCCAAATGTAGGAGTTTCTTAGTAGGCTAAGTCCACTTGAATGAGATCCATAGATATCAACATGGACCTCATGTAAAGTCGAGTCAGATTCATCGCATTCAAGACAATGAAGGAGAGTACCATCAAGACCTCTCTAGTAAAGTATGTCAGATTTCAAGGTATGGCATGTAGATTGATGAATAAGGTTACACTTCTGATTTTAGGAAATATCGGGTGGAAAGGTTTTTTCTTTCAAATAGGCATAGGTCTTTCGATAGGTAGAGGATTTAGGATCAACCAGGTGGCATATAATTTTGGATTCTAGATTTTCATAGGTAGGGTTAAACACCCGTTCCACCATGAATTCATATCGGCTTTTATTTTCTAGGATCTGCAAGAGAGAAGCAATTGTTTCCATGGCATCGACTACTTTGTTATTTGCCTTTGGAATATGTTCAAATTTAATCTCAATGAAATAATTTTTACAATCATCAATCATTCTTTTGTATGGAATCAACTTATCATATTTGGTTTGATAATTATGACTCACTCGGTTAATGATCAACTAGGAATAACCATAGACTTGCAACTCTCTGATCTTCCACTCAATTGCTAGTTTGATGTTGATGATGAGGGATTCATATTCTGCTATGTTATTGGTGTAGGGAAACATCAATCAATAGGATTTTGGAATTGTGTGTCTGTGAGGAGTAAAAAACATGATGCCATCACTAGACCCGTGTTGTGTATATGATCCATCAAAATATAACATCCATTGTTGTGGAGTGATAGTAAAGACATCTACATTAGGGAAATCAATATGCATCAGATGGTTGCCTTGTAGGGGTGCTTCTACTAACTGATCAGTTATCACTTGTCCTTTAATTTATTTACGATTGAAAAAATAAATTTCAAACTGACTTAGTATCATCACCCATTTAGCTAGTCTTCCTATGAGGTTTGCCTTGCTAGGTCGATATTTCAAGGGATCAATTTTAGCTATGAGCTTGATGGTGTGAGTTAAAATTTAATGTCGAAGCTACTAAGTAGAAAATACCACTACTAGACAAGCTTTCTCAATGAAGGTATAATTGATTTCATAACCATTCAATGTTCTGTTGATGTGATAAATTTATTTTTCCTTTCCTTTAGAATCTTCCTGTGCTTATAGTGCACCCAAGGATGCCTCAATTATTGTGATATAAAGAATCAATGGTTTCCCTTCAGTGGGTGGTACTAGGATGGGTGGTGACATCAAGTATTACTTCAGTTGATTAAAGGTTGTTTTACATTTCTGAACTCATTTAAACTTTACATTCTTGTGGAGCAAGTGAGTGAATGGATGAGTTTTATCTGCTAGCTGTGAGATGAACCTCCTGATGGATTGAAATATTTCCTGAAGGGATCTCAATTGAATAATTTTATTTGGTGACAACATTTCCATGATGGATTTGACCTTGGCAGGATCCGCTTCAATTCCCTTTTCTGAAACTATATATAACAACGACTTTACGGATGTCACGCCAAACACACATTTCTTAGGGTTTAATCTAACATTGAATTTCTCCAGGAAGGTGAAAAATTTGTCTAGGATCTCCAAGTGTCCTACCCTAGTAAAATATTTAGCCAATAGGTCATCCACGTAGTTCTCCATGAAAGTATGCATCATATCATGAAAAATGGTGGTCATTGCGCGTTGATAGGTGGCTCCAGCATTCTTTAACCCAAAAGGCATGGCATTCCAACAAAAATTACCCCACAGATAGGTAAAGGTTATTTTATCTTGATCCTCTAGTGTGATTTTTATCTAGTTGTATCCTAAGAAGCCATCCATGAGCGACAAAATTGCATGTATTGCTATCAGATCGACTATGATATCAATGTTTAGCAATGGAAGATCATCTTTTGGACAAGCCCTATTCAAATATCTGAAATCCATGCAAATCCTAATGATGCCATCTAGTTTAGATATTGGTACAATGTTAGAAATCCACTCGGCATAGTATATTGGTCTGATGAATCCCACGTCCAACAATTTTTTCAATTCTACTTTGACTAGCCAGGTGATGTGAGGCTGCATCTTTCTTAACTTTTTCTTTACTGGTTTTACTCTAGAGGGAAGAGACAAATGGTGCATGATTAGTTTAGGATCAATCCCAGGCATATCCACATAAGACCAAGCGAAGTTAACTTTCCTTTCTTCAAAGAATTTTGTAAAGCTTGGTTTCTCTTGTTCAGTTAAGGATGCTGCGAAATGTAGAATTTTTACTTTATCTAGAGTATCAATGTTGATAGACTATATAGATTATACCAGCATTGAAGATCTCTCATGGTAATTTTCTGGTATATTATCAAATATTCCATCCTTTGGCACCTCAGAGAGGTTTTCACCATCGAATACATTCTTTATTTTTACTTTTTCACTATCTAATGCTGCCATAGAATGGTTTTCACCATTAGATCTATTTTCATTTTTTATTTTGCAAGTAGAATATTTGGAACTCCCCTAATTGGAAGCTTCGTTTTGAGATTAAGTGGTGGAACATGTTTCAGGGTTGTCAATGCAGAGATAGTTAACAATAGCGTCATCATTTGCAAAAACTGAGATATCTAGAGGCATGGTTTGGTCCCAATCAAAAAGTTTGGGGTGCATTAATGGCAAGGGATCATTAGGTTGGTCAAGGTCAACAATGTTGAGGGTTAGAATGAAAAAATATTCATGGTATGCAATAGTGAGATCAAGGTATATGATGTTACTCTCCTATGAATGATCTATCTCACTAGGAGTTTGATCATCTTCACTAGAGCAATCGATAGGTTGTGATCTGAATTCAAGGGGTCTAGACCCTGAGCCTTGTCCCTCCATGAGTGTGGGTGCATACCTTTGTATTACATCAATTTTTTAATCATGACAAGTTTCTTCAGACAATGAATCCCACTCACATTCATTTGAGTTGGTTTCATAGGCATCACTACCTTGTAGTTGTAAGATTCATCAACCTTTTTGGTGGCCTCTTCTTTTGTTTCCTCTTTGGATTCTTATTTATAGCCCAATCCTATCTTATCTTGGCATTCTTAGTGACTAGTTGAATAGGCTCTACAATACCCTCTTTTCTTTTCCCAATAGGACCACTACCTTCATAACCCATATTTTCTAGGATAGTGAAACCCTTACCATATAGGTCAATTGGGATACTAATGGTTGCTGCAAAAGATGTTGATTCAAATTCATCTTCATCTTTGTAAAGCCAGTTGAGCACATCATTGTCTCTAAATTCTTCGATGGTACTTGCCTTTATGAATTTTCCATCGAACAGAGTCATGGGTTGTGGAGATGGTTGTATTGATATTGATGGCTGCCCATATGCTCAATGAGATGTTAGAAATTGTGAAAGGAACAATGTTTGTTCAACAAAATATTCACCTACAACTTTATCTTTAAAATACATCTTTTCAAATTGTTTGGATAGGATATTTAACTGACTTTCATTATTTACCTGAGTGGTGTTACCAATGCCTTTTTCATTGGATTGCGTGTCTTTATCAAGCTGATTTGATGAACTATTTGATTGACTTCCACTGCTTGAGGGAGTAGAGTCATTGATACCCTTATCCTTTGATTGGTCCTTTTTCTCAACCCATCTTGAAAAGATATTTTTTTGTTTCTTGCCATTGGAGGAGCTAGAAGCATTAGCTTCTTTGTTATGAGGCACAAAGGAGTCTTGGACCATTTTCAATGTGTTGCAATATTGTGAGTTGTTTGAGTCGATCGAGATGGTGATTTATAGTCCATTAAAGGGGAACTTCAAACATTGGTGATATGTTGATGGCACTGCCTGCATTGAGTGGATCCATGGTCTCCCAAAGAGTATATTGTACGTCAAGTCTTTTTCCAACAATTGGCAAGCTATGTATTTTTGGATAGGTCCCACTTGGATGGGCAAGAAAATTAGTCCGTAAGATGGTCTATCTTCATCATCATAAGCTTTGATGGAAATTTTCCTTCTTGCATCAATAGCATTCTCTAAAAACCCAAGTGAACAGACTAGTTTCAAAATATAGATATTCAAACCCGCTCCTCCATCTATGAAGACATGTTTTACAAGATATTTGTGGATTATGACCTCGATATGCAATGGAGAATTATGGGATGTGCAGATGAGGTGTCATCATTTTCAGAAAAAGGATAGGTAATGAGGCGCATTTAAGTGTCCCATCATGGCATGAAATTGGCATACTTCTAGATTGGTTGGCACTGTGGTGGCTACTAGGGCTTGTTCTAGAATTCCTTTGTGAGATGGTGAGATTTTAAGAAACTCTAGTATTGAGATTTGCATCAGTATTTTATGTAATTGATCAACAATATTGTATTGGTTAGATGGGGTTACAGGTGCTCTTGATGCACTTCCTTTTAATATATATTTTCCTTGAGCCCCTGTGGTGGCATTAACTGGTTGATGGTATTGTCTCTCCCTGATTTTGATAACATTTACTTGATTGTCAGTGGCTATAATATTGTTATGATCATCATTGATTGGGATGATGTCAAGGGTAGGAACATTTTTTTGATGATCATTTCTATTTGTTATATTTATTTGATCTTCATCTATTGAGATGTGGAGAATGGTTGTGTCATAAACATAATTCATTCTTTTATTTTTGTTGTTTGTAGAGGAATATTCTCCTTTGTCCTAATTGGGGAAAGGATTCTTAAATACACCATGGTCATTGTTTTTTTGGGGTCCTTCTATTTGTATGATCTTTTGGTCTATAAAATCTTGCACCTTGTGCTTTAATTGCATGCAATTTTTTGATAGATGACCTTTGCACTGATGAAATTCACATTGATGAGCATCATTCCACCATGAAGATTTTAGTTTTGGCTCAAAACCTTAGGTTTCAGGCAAGGTGATAAGATTTTTCACTAGAAGTTCCTTCAATGCAAATTCAAGTGATTGATGCAAAGGTGTGAATTTCCTACGATTTGACGGTGTTGAGTATGGTGGTGGTCGAGATGGAGCATTATTTTGGTTATTGTTCTAATTGATATTCTAGTTTGTGTCTTGGTTGGTGTTGTTTCAATTGGGGGTTTTATTGGTCTTAGATGTGGTTCCCGATAAATTGAAGACCGATTTGGAATTGTGCATTTCATTTGAAGCATCATGATTAGTATTCTTGTATTTTTTCCAAAACCTTTGTTTATCGTTATTGTTATAATTTTTTGATGAATTCCCTTCATTATAGATTTTGATTACTCCTCTCTTTACCAATGCTTCTTCAAATTTTAGTCCATTTTCAATCATCTTTTCGAAGCTGGGTGGACATTGTAGCTCCAATCTATAACTCATTTTGTCAGTTAGGTTTTCAATAAATATTTATATTTTCTCTTTTTCAGGTATGGGTCATGCATACCTAGCGAATACCTTTCTCCACCTTTGCAAAATAATAAGGAATGATTCCCCCTTTTTCTGTTTAGTGTTACAAATATCCTTCATTGTTATCTCATGTTGTATGTTATAGGAGTATTGAGTAATGAATTTTTTAATCAAATCTTTGAAGGATCGAATACTGGGAGGAATTTTGGAAAACCATTCCATGCATTTCCCACCAAGGCTTCATGGAAATAGTCTCATCAAATATGTGTCTTCATGGGAAAATTCCAAGCTCATCATACAAAATTCCCTCACATGGTCAATAGGGTCTTTTTTACCATTATATTTGTCATACTTTGGGATTTCACAATGTTTAGGGAAGGGTATCATGTTTATGCTTGGAAAAAAAAGGATAGGGACATATGTCTTGCAATAGATACCTTTTGGTAGCCCCTTTCTGCATATCTTGGATTTTTTGTTGCATGAGCTGCATTTGTTTCCTAAAGGCGGTCACTAAATTAACATTTTGGATGTTGCTTTCAGTGTTCTTAGGTGTTTTAGCCTCTTTTTTCTTGGAAGATTCCACCTCTTTATTTTTAGATGATTCAACTTCATTTTTTTGGGGTGTAATTTTCAATTGGTTTATGTCAAAGTCAGGAGGCAATTTCATACCTTGTTTAGCCATCATTAGAAAATGTTTTTCTCCTTCTTTCTCTAAGATTTTATCCATGAACTTATGGAAATTGGGATCTTGTTGTACTTTTTCTATGGATTCATCTGTTATTTCTTCTACCTCATCTCGATGAATTCTGAAAAAAGGACTGTCTTCGCTTTCAACCATGTTATTTTGGGTTTCAAGTTCTTTCTCCTTGAGTTTTTTGTCTTCGTGATCTTGTTTGAATGAGCATACAAGTGTTATAGTTTTGACTAAGCTTTGATCTTTGTTTGAAGGAGTGCCAAAGGGACAAAACAAATCTGATTACACAATGTTCATTTCAAGGTTGAAGGATGATGAATCCTGATGGTGAAACTTGTTTGTTAACCAAAGATAGATGTGATGATGGGGCACTTTTAGATATTTGATCAAAGTTCAAGTTGAATATTTTCACTTGAGAATACTAGTTTCAACAATTTTGAGACTCTCTTCTAACTAGAGAATGGTTGTGTTTTGAAGAGGATCCTGAACTAGGAGTTTAAAATTTGGACAAACAAGGAATTCAACTCTTTGGTTTGAAAATTTTATGAATGCACCAGAACAATGCACAAATGCGCTAAAACATAGATACACTAAGGAGTGACTTGGATGCACTAAATGATGGCTTGTATGCACTCTGGAAAGGCATAGATGTGCTACAACTAGGGATGGATGCACCAAAATAGGCAATAAATGCACTAAAGTATGGAAGGTATGTGCTACCAAATAGTATAAATTTGCTATAACAGAGGATATGTGTGCATTGGAATATTGAAGGCATGTGCTAGAATAGTCAATGGATGCGCTTGATCAGGAAAATGTTCTCTGTTTTTGACAGTTTGATGGATTTTTCTATTTTCTGGTAGGGAAATTGATTGTTTTGTTTGGATGTTCTCCTGAATCAATGGTTCTATATTCTAGTATGTGATGTTTGTTCAAAATTTATTTCAAATCATGCACATGGAAACCATCAAGAAAGTACAATCCCTAGGGCTATGAAGGACAATAATTATTGGATTTCCACTTGGATTTTTAGTCCAACTATGCTTACTTTTGGCAAATGATTAGAGGCTTGACCACATTGGCTCCCCCTTGCATTGCACTCAATTCTTGGGTCAGCCAAGCCTTGGTCCTCATGAATCTCCCATGACAGACTTCTCATTTCTACCAAAAGCCACAAGAATGTGGGATGGCTTCAGAGGTTATACGTCTTGCACCAAAAAATAGAAAAGGGATTTTGACATGCTACAACAAGGGTTCTAGTATAGGAATTCCATTCGTGGGTGATCATCCATTAGACAAGAGACCATTTCTTCCCTTCTTGTCAGAAAAATCCTTGTCATACTTGAAATTTCCTCAAGTACCCACACTTATATCCCAAGTGGAAGTCCCTTGGCTTTAGCGTGTTCTCAGTTGGGTCATTCCCTTAGGGTGATTACCTCTTGTCCCACCAAGGCAAGCCTTCTAAGGATTAAATTTCAAAAATAAAAAGAATGTGTCTGGCTTTCTGATCATCTAGTTAAGGGGAGAGCATACATTCCTACCATTCAACAATCACAATAGGCATGGTGTTTGTTTTCCCCTAATTAGGATATGTTCCTAAATTAAAACAAAGAACAATTAAATCCCTGGAATCAAATGTTAGTAGTTTCAACTTTGAATTATTTGACAACATTCTTTATGGTTCCAACAGTGTTCTCAAAACCTGCAAAACAAAGAAATATTAATCAATTTTTTGAATTATGAATTTCTACCGAATAAAATAGATGTGCCATAATAAGGAAAAAATGTGCTAAAATACTACACCTATGCACCAGAAAAACCTATGAATGCGCTAGAACTGTCTTCTAATGCACTAAAATAAATTATGAATGTGCCAATATACTCCCTATATGCATTGAAAGGTTTTCCAGATGTGCCAAAGCAGTGCTTGTATGTGCTGGAGAAGTTTTTGAATGCACCGAAAGAACTCATGATCGTGCTAAAAGATTTCATGTCTGAACCTGTAAAACACATTTTTCAAGAAAATGTTAATAAAAGGGGCTAGAGCCCCATGGTGGGTGCCAATTTATGTGTGTGAAATTAATATGGAGGAAATTATAAAGTAAATCCAACACACATCAATGAAACATATTACATAAAATGAATTGAAATAACAAACTAAGCTGATATGAGTATTCTCTCAAATCGTTGCAATGCTCTCTAATCTTAAGGACCTTCAAATTAATGCTCTCAGATTTGTATTTCATACAAGAATTCATAAGATGACAACCTAAGAGATGAGAATATTTGTGAAATGCAAAGGTTCATGCCTACATTAATATATTTCTAGTATTTTTGATATGAAAGCTAAATGAAATATGAGATTGCTGCTATGCAAATGATGCTAAGATGATTACTATTGTTGTAATGAAAATTTAAATGCAATTCTATGATAAAAACTAATGCAATACTAAAATTATACAAAGTGAAATTTCCATGATAACAATGCTAAATGATATACAACTCTAAAATGCTCTCAATTGCTCTCAATTACTAAGATAATTTCTGTAGCATAAGTTTATGATGAAATCCTTGTTGAAAAGTTGTAGAATGATCTCCTATTTATATATTTTTCCAAGCCTTGAATGAGGTGGAAAAGATGGACGATCAAGATTGTGATCCTGAGAGATCAACGGTGGAGCACAAAGAGGTTGGAGGAATTCACAGAGGCTACTCCATTTGGAAGGGAAAATCATCCAAGTGTTAAAGAGGATCAATTAGAAAGAGGAGCCATGTGTCTCCAAGGAGGTTAGGAGGTTAGATGAATATTTCTAATTTATAAATTAGAAATAAAAGAAATCATGTGACATGTGATGATGTGGAGGGTGATTTGGAGGAAGTTAGGAAATTATGGAGAAATGTGACAAATTTGAAATAAAAATTCAAATTTAATGAGGAAGAGGAATAATCAAATAAAAAATTATTTAAATTTGTGTATTTAACAAAATAAAGAGGGAAGGTGATTTTTGAATAGAAGAATTAAAGGTGTGAACTATACAAATAAATTTATCAATTTATTTATATAAGTAAAGGAATTAAGATTCATTAATTAAATAACTAGTATTTAATTAATTTTTGCTCTAGACCATTTTTATGTGTATATAGATAGAAGATCCTAATTCTAGAGTTTCATATTATTTTTAGCTCCTTTTGTGGAAGTTATCAGTAACAAAAGTTCAAACTGGAAGTTACAGGAATTTTCTAGTCCATTGCATATGTTTTGGTGGATCTACACTTCTTCGTGGATTGAATTTTGGTTTTGCAGTTCTATGAAAATGTTGATATATGTTAGTTGATTATGTATTCCATTTGGAATAGTGTTTGGAAGTCCACCTGTCTCGATATGGTTGTACAATTGGAAAATTTTGTTATTAGGTCATTACCAATGCTGACCTAACAAGATCAGGGTATTGCAGAGGATGAAAATGTGTTGATCCATGATGTTTCATGGGGCAGAGTTTATGGATGAAAATTATATGAATGTAGAGAAGAGTAGATTATTAATTCAAAATAGTATAAGTGTGTGAAGTCGGTATATTGAGCTTCAATGGAACTGTACTCCAACATATTGTAGATGTAATTTCTAACAATTCAAATATTTCTATGTGCCACCACTCTCTTCTATATTAATCTTCCTTAGTGGGTAGTGAGTTCACTTGGACAGTGAGTCCACCTATAGTGAGCAATTCTATAATATACTATAACCAGTTATAATATATTGTGAGCTAATCCTCACTATGGTTTTTCCCACTTTGGGTTTTCCACATAAAAATATGGTGTTCATGTGTTATGTGATGTTGTTGGTTATTTTCATGCTTTCATTTAGTAATTAAAATTGATTATGCCATATGTTTAAATGAATACCAATTCACCCCCGCTCTCAGTATTTCAGGTGTTCAAGAAATTGATATCAAATCTTGGTTCCTTGGAAGGAGATTAAATGCTTGGGGAAGATCTTGGAGGCTGAACACATAGTTGTTAGAAGACTACCTATTCTGGAATAAATTCCTACTATTGGATCTATAGAAGAAGATTGCATATTTGACATAAATGGAGAAGTCAAAGTTTCTCTTGAAGATTTGGAAAGCACTAAAGGTGAAAACAAAGATCTAAAAGAAATTTTTAAATAAGTAAATGAATGCATCAAAAACTTGAGAGAAAAAATCAAGAAATTTAGAGAAATGCATAAGGAAGTAAGTGAGAAATTGAAGCAAGAAAATGAAACAATTATTGATCTAAAAGTACAAGTTGAAGAAAAGAAAATAGTTGAAGAATGCACAAATCTTGAACAAGAAGTAGTGAATTTGAGATCATATCTTGAAAAATTAAGGAGTCATGAAGACAAATTCAAGATGAGTTCTACAAATCTTGATGAAATGATTGCAAATAAAAAAGGCTCAAAAGATAAAGAATGTTTTAGATTTGAAAAGGGTGAATGTTCAAAAGTAGATCAGACACTAAATACTAAAAGGAAAAATCAAACTACATGCCATCTTGAAAAGAAGATTGAAGACAAGAAGAACAATGAAAAGATCCATAATCAAAGGAATGAAGCTAGAAGACCACCGACCAGAAAACCAAATGCACAAAGGTACCCATATTTTAATGGTTTTTGTTATTGTTGCAATAAATCTGCACATAAGGTTATGGAATATAGAATCAAAATGTTCCATCTTTTCGTGTTCAGTGCTTTACATGCAAGAGATTTGGTCATAGAGCTAGTGAATGCGGAAGTCAAATAATGGATGGTTTTAACAATGGTAGAATGGTTCAATATTTCAATGGCTACTATTATACATGTAATGGATTTGGGAATAAATCTAATCAATGCATATCTAGAATGAATGGAAGTAAGATTGGTCAAAAGAATGTCATATGATACAATTTCAATAGGCTTGGACACATTTATAAGTTTTGTAGAAGTAGAAATATGAAATAAAAAAAATTGGTGAAGAAGAATGATCCAATACAAAAAGTTGATCCAATAGAGACAAAGAAGGAAGAGACAAAGGTTAAGGATGAATTTGTACTAGTATTTGGTGTAGATGTTTCATATAGAAACTAAGTGAGAGCTTTGGCTCAAGGGGAGATTCAATTTAAATATTCCCCTAGGACCAAAAAAAATGGTGTTAATGCTTTAGCACGAGGATATGTGATGTAGATCAATGAATTTGAACTAATGGAGAAGATCCCAGTAGAAAATATTGCAATGTGAAGGTTTGTGGAGCATTTGAAGATGACTGTATATACAATTAAGGGTTTGAAAACTTTATCATTTGAAGAATTTATAGAAAATTAGGTCACAGAAAAAGGTTTATAAGTGATTACACTTAACCAAAATTCATTTTCAATCAATTTTTCAAGCGAAGAAGAACTTACGAAGAACAGAGTAGTGTAGCTGAAGTGATTGAGTCTTGGTGCATGCAAAACCTAGTCAAAAAAGAAAAGAGAGGTATTTATGGTCTCTATTTCCCTAGTTTTTTAGAAATTACTTTGAAATATGTTTAGAAACTTATGAAATGACTACACGAAGGGTTGTGGATGTGTTTGAGTGACCCTGACCTAAATTCAAGAAACATCATGATAAATCCATGAAAGTTGATCTAGAAGGTGTTTTCTCAAGGGTTCCTTGTGAAGTTCTACACACAAAGTACATAAGGATATATATTCATAGAAAATTAGAAGAGTATGAACATTCCAATATAGGAGATGCATGTGTAAATGAGTTCATTGGTGAGGACTTTGCATTGAATCTAGAGTATCAAAATTTGGTTTCCAAGAGACTTGATGTATAACAAGGGTTTCCCTACTTTTTCCTCAACAATGCTTGGGTAAGAATTTCTTTGAGTCAGATTCATGAAAAGTTTGTATGGAGAAAAATTTGTTTCGACCACCACCATCAATAATTCCTATGAAATGGTGAAAAAGGGAGCTGAATATGACCTATGTTATTTATTGAGGCAACAAATGATGGAGAACCTACATAAAATAAAGGATTCCAAGTTAAATTCGAAACTTTAATCATATGTTTACCATTACATTTTTTGAAGGAACTCCTCAGTTTTAAGAGTGTGGTATGATTGAAAGGAAGACATGTTACACACCAGATCAAAGACTTCTTAATAGGTCTGGGAGATGTTAAAGCATAGGAATATGCCCTCTTGTCATTATATGCAGTATTTTAGAAGAGGATGCAAGAGATGGAGATGATTCCTTGGAAGATGGTTGAGAAGTATAAGAAGGGCATCATCTTGTTGGTTTATAAAGATGAATGCATTATAGAAGCAGTAGATCCAAGAATAGTATGGATCCCAAAAATGGGATATGAGATCATTGGGGATGATATTATAAGGTTCGTATATTATATGTTAATAAAACCTAAGGACACCTCCAAAGAGAGGTATGAAACTTATGAAGAGAGATCAATGGAGGTCCATCTAGAAAAAAAGACAATCTAAATTAAAGAAAACATTGGAGAAAGTGAATACAATATGTATAAAATAAATGGGCCTCACACCGGAACAAGTTGAGGCATCTAAGGCTAAGTCTAGAGCTCTAGAAAGATCATAAAGTGTAAGGATATCTTTTAGAGTAGCTACCACTCCTTTAGCTGCTTAGAAGTCCTCTGAGACTATTCCTTCATCCAATGGAGGAAAGAGGAAGGAGACAAGTACTCCTAAAAAACAAACCAATCCTCTAGTGAAGGAAAAGACTTCTCTCGTAAAGTAGCAAAAGAGGCTTGAGAAGGAAAATTATGGTCCAACAACAAATCAAACTAACTCGATGAAGAGGAGAGTTAAAAAAAAGGCCACTAGAGAGTAATATGTTGGTTTTAATGTTGAAGATGAAGAAGAGGAAGAAGAAGGACCTCAATTGGTCTACAAAAGAAAAGGTGAAGCTTCATAGAGTGAAGCAAGTTCAAAGAGACATAAGGTTGATATAGTGGATATTGATGAAGAGGAGGAAGTAGAAAAGGAAAAAAAAAAATTATTCACATGTGAGAGAAGAAGGAAAAAGTGAGAAAAAGGAAGTCACTTGAAGAGAAAAAGAAGCAAAAGAAGAGAAATCTAGTAAGAGCACACATCCCAATTAAATTAGATGCATTACTTAATGAGATTGTGAAAAATGAAATGCTAGAGGAAACTATGATAGTACAATGAGACTGATGAGATGGACAAGGCCACCATAAGAGAAGACATTGTAAAATATATCATAGTTCTTGAAGTAGATATGCAAAATATAGAGAAACAAATAGTTATGGAATTATGGAATGTTGTGATTGAGAGAAGACAAGAAGCAATAGAAGAAGAGGCCAAATTTAAGGCTTATACATTGGAGAACATTAGTGCTCCTCTTTCCAAGGAAAATAAGGCCACATTCGCTATATTGTTCAATAAGGAGTTCATAACAAAACATGATAACCCTTATGGGTAGAATCAAATTGATCTCGATAGGATCAGGAAGGAGAGTGTTGAAAAAGTTGCAGACCTGGCACAAAGGTTGGAATGAGTCCTGATCTAATAAGGAATAAATACCTATGGAAGAGAATATCAGAGATGATGTGCAGATGGATGATGCTCAATATGAGCATGAGATAGATGTAGGAAATGCTCAAGATAATATTCCCTTAGATATGTAAGTTACAATAGAAGAAAATATAGAAGTTGAGGAGAATGTTGAAGGAGAAGTAGTTACTAGAGAATATGCTGCAAAGGATGATAATTCACAACAAGATCAAAATTCTCCTCTGATAACTGGAACACCTAATGTGAATATTTAAGTTCAAATGAATATAATTATCCCTTTAGATAATATAGAACAAATCATTGGTGATGGAGAAACAAAAAAATAAGATGAGAAAAAGAATGAAAATGCCTCTAAAGATGAGGAAAAGAAAAAAGTAGAGACACCAGGTAATACTAGTGATAATAAGAAGGAGAAGGAGCTGAAAGAGATGAATGAAGAGGGAGATGTTAAGGTGACTGGTGAATCCTTTGGCTCCTCCAGAGATTCTTTAAAAGATCTGTTGAACATGCAATTGCAATTCCAACTAGTCGTGTCCACACAATTGCTACAACTACCCATGCAACAAGGGAACGTGGACTTGAGAGAAATATCGCCTCTTCACAAGATTCAACTAGGAGATGTCTTCGATGCATTTTATCAAAAGGAAATAATTGAAACACATCAGAAGATAAAACAACTAATTGAGGTAGTGAAGACCTTATAAGAGACCATGCCCATTGCAACAATTGATAATTCATTCTCTAGTATGGAAAATTTAAATTTTTCTAATTGATTGGTTTAAAGAGTATGCCTCCAGATTGAAGGAAAAGTTAGAAAAATAAATATATAAAAATATGAATGAGAAGAACCTAATCGAAATCATACAGTAGTGTCGACAAGCACACAACAAATTTCAGGAAAGTCTCAAGGGTACATAGGCTTTTGTGGCTGAGACGAAAGCCTTATTCCAATTTTTCATAAAGTGTCGTGGAACCACAAAGAGCATTAAAGATGAAATGAACTCAATTGAGTCACAAATAAGAAAAGATTCTAGTGCATATGATCCATCACAAGACCTAGATGTAAGTACAAGGTTAGCGATAGAAGAAGTACATGAGAAATTATTCCAATTGTAAGAACAAAAATAAAATATTATTAGGTAGTTTGGGAACCTCAGCGACCTAGTGAACTCAAAGTTTTATATCTATTTCTACTGCCCTATTTAGTGTTGATAAGGATAAAAAGCTCAATCCGATACCCAAAACTCTAGAAGAAGGGGAGGAATTCCTAATGGATTTGGAGACATAATGTAGAATTCTTGGCATAGCCAAGAAGATCTAGGAGTATGGGAAACAATAATGACAAGTTCATCTTGCAAAGCTCCAAGAGTCAACTTCCTCTAGCTGACAATAACCCTTTCTTTTTCTGTAGTTTTAGTTTACTATTTCAAATTCCATTGTATGGATGTGGATTGTGTAAAGTGTTTTCGGTGCAAGTTTTTGAAATATTTATGGTGTATAGCTCTCTTAGGGCTAGTTAGTTAATTTTTTCAGTTTGAACATATGGATATATTTGTCAAAGGGAGATTTTCTATGTCAAGAAGATTCTTGTATGTGCCCTTTTCCCTTGATGTCAAAGGGGGAGAATAATTTTGGAGATTATTTTGGCATGTTTCCATCAATGAAAAAGGGGGATATTTTTGGAGGAATAAGGAGATTTCATTGATGAACTTGTTGGCAACATGAGCAAGCGGGATGAGCATAAAGTGAATATTTATGCATTGTAGTGTTGTCATTGATGTCAAAATTGTATGAAGAAACTTGTACAAAACAATTTGGATGTCTTGAATATGTTTGAGGATGAGAAGTGAAAGAAAATTTTGCAAGAAGGTTTGATTCGGTGAAGAAAATTATTGTGAAAATTGACTAAATTTCAATTCAAGTGATTCTATGTATAGGGGATCTGGTATTTGGGTCCACAATGGCCTACTGATGAATATTTTGTTCTACACTTCTAACACAATTTTTTTGGTTGATAGAAGATCCTAATTATAGAGTTATATCTTGTTTTGGCTCTTTTTTTGGAAGTTATCAGTAAAAACAATTTGGACTCGAAGTTACACACATTTTTATAATCCTAGTGCATATGTTTTTTGTGAATCCACACTTCTCCACAAATTGTATTTTGGCTTTATGGTTCTATGGAGATGTTTGTAGGTGTTAGTTGATTATGTATTCCAATTTGAATAATGTTTGGAAGTCCATGTGTCCGAGTATGGTTGTATAGTTGGAAAGTTTTTTTATTAGATCATTATTAGTGCCGACCTAATGAGCTAAGTGTATTGTAGAGGATGAACATGTTTTGATCTGTTATGTGGGTGCTATTTCAAGTTTGTTCAGACTTATTTCTAATTATTTTTAGTTTTGAATGTTTGTGTGAAGTGTGTGTGTATGGATCTTGAGCCGAAAAGTTACATTTTTCTTAGTACATCCAATTAGGCCAACCTAATTGATGTTTTTAGTGAAGCATATATATATGAAGGATATTTTTTATGGTTTTTGGAGCAAAGATATGTGATGAGAGTTTGTGGATACAAATTGTGTGAATGCAAAGCATAGCAGAGTATTAATTCAGAATAGTATGAAGTGTGTGAAGTTGGTATATTGAGCTTCAATGGAACTATACTCTAGCATATTGTAGATGCAATTTGTAACCGTTTAAATTTGGTTGTGTGCCACCACTCTCTTCTATATTTTTTTTTCTTAGTGGGTAGTGGGTCCACTTTGATAGTGATTCCACCTGCAATGAGCAGTTTTGTAATATACTATAACTGCTAATAATATATTGTGAGATAATCCTCACCGTGGTTTTCACCATTTTGGGTTTTCCAAGTAAAACTATGGTGCTCATGTGTTATGTGATGTTGTTTATTTTCATTCTTTCATTCAGTACTGAAAATTAATTATGCTATGAGGATTGAATGTTTAAAAGAATACTGATTCACCCCCCTCTTAGTATTCTAGATGTTCAACACTAAGTATTCTTGGTTTCGACATCAAGTTAAGCACCATCCGAAGAAAAGGGATCCAAGAGTTTTTTTCTAAAAGAAAGATCTAGTATTGAGTAGTGAAATTTTTGGACCCGAGGGTTATAATCTTCTTAATTGTAGAACCTAGAGGCTTCTAAACCCATAAAACTAGAAACTCTAAAAGCTCCAAAACCCGCAAAAGTGAAAAACCAAAGAAACTAAAGGGAAACTATTTCTATAAAGAATGTTTTGTAATTAGTTTAAAACATATTATTGTAAGATTAAATAATGGTGTATTTTGTGAATGCATTGATTAAGGATAAAATATTTTACTTCATGAGTATTATGGAAATGATGTAGGATGCAATAATGGTCACTGTTGAAGGAAAGTTGTTTGTAAAAGCCAGTACTATGTATGAAGTTTTTAAGAGAAAACAAAAGTGGTAATGACATTCAACTAACCAAAATAATGTTGAACATAGTTTTTCATTGATCTCAAAGTATTATCAAAGGATACTATTAGTTGTTGTCAATAGGTGTCAACATTGTAAAATGTGAAGGTTAAAGTCTATGTATGTAGAATCAATAATCATGAAGAATTTGTCTTATCAATCAGATGCTATACCTGTAATGATCTAAAAATCCTGCAAGATTGAATTCAAACAGTTAGTTGTACCTGCAAGTTAATTTAAATAATCACAATAGAATGCATTGGAAATAATAAAGAAATAAATGCAAGAACTAGTAAGATCTCACCCATTTACTAACTCCATGTCTAACTTCTATTGCACCTTCTTAAGCTTCTTATTGATGATGAAATGCCCTCAGATTTGTGAGCACACTCTAAGATGTCTAATTTTAACAAAGCTATTTGAAGGATTTAAACTATTCACTATGAAAAATAGAAACTCAATCCTAAATGCAAGTAATAATGAATATGAAAGCCTAGATGAGAAGAATGCCTATATTAAAAGTGTAAACAAATGATCATGGATTCGAAAATGAGATCAAGATTGTCATTTTATAGAAAATGCAATCTTGAACGGACGGACAAGATGAGAGATTAAGGAGTACCCTAGAATCAAAGGTCAAGATTCAATAAGGCAACCCTAATTAGGGTTAGGGAAAAATACCCATAGGTGTAAATAATATTTAGTTAAATGAATTAAATCTAGACTGAATGTGACATTGGAGATGAAATTAGTAAAAATCAGAAGACAGGAGGATGAGATTTTAGAAAATCAATAATTTTGGAAATTACTTGATTTGTAGAAGAACATTTCCCTTTTAAATTAAATTAATTCAAAATAGAAGATTTTGTGAGGTAATTAGTAATTAATTTTTGAAATTAATTACTAAATGAAGAATCAGTTAAGTATGCGAGATATTTTTAAATGATCTATTTTATTTAAAAATATAGAATTGTCACATGCCATAATTAAATAATTAAAATAATTATTTAATTTAGAAGAAGTAGTTAATTAATTAAATAAATAAATGAATTTATTTAATTAAGAGAGGATTTAGGAATTAGTGACACATTAAATAAATATATTTTACATATATTCATTTAATAATCAAGAGGATATTAATGATAAGGATTAATTAAATAAATTGATGACTTTATTTAATTATTAAAAGACTTTAACAATTAGTGACATATTAAATTAAATAATAAGATTTATTTATTTAATAATCATGAAGAATGAAAGTTTATGAATTAATTAAATAATCATGAATTATTTAATTAATAGTTGAATTTGGGTTAGGGACATAATTCAAATGTTACAATTATGGTAGGATGGAAAGTGGAAAAATAGTGTTCGCAGGCCTAGGTCATTTTTAGTTGTCTACATTTACCCCTCTTTGTCATAATGTAGCCTGTAGAAACAAGTCCAGAATATGCCCCAGTGGAGGTACAGAATGCCTATGCCCCCTCGGGAAATTTTTTGAATTTTGACCCGGGGTTAGAAAAATTTGGAAAATATCCCGATTAGCTCGATTAATTGCCAGATAAATAAGGGTGCGAACAATTTCAAAAACGAAGGATGCCAAGTCAGCCAAAATGCCAGTCAAAGGTGGTCAAATGAGCCTCCAATACAGCCGATTAGGTCAAAACCCTAATTTTTAGCCTATAAATAGGTTGAAAAGGTTAAACCAAATGTCATTTTCTCATTTTTTATTTAGAAATTTCTAGAAATCAGAGCTCTGTGCGAGGATGGTGATCCCTAGGACTACACACCGTGGATACCACATGCATTCATTTTGACGACCCGAGGGTGTAGGTGCACCAGTAAGTACCCTATCCAACTTGTAAAATTTTAAATTTCTTGTATTTATGAGGGTCAAAAGGGGGGATAACAATTGCGGAAAAACGCAAATGCTATCGCAAAAGCCGCAATCGCCTTCATGTTCACCACATTCGATTGCATTGTGATGCAAGCGCAATGGGTAGATAGGTCTATTTTGTGCGATTGTGCATACGCGAGAGTGAACAACGCAATTGCCTTTTTGTGACACAATTGACAGATTTGCGACGCCTTTGATAACTTTGCAACGCATTTGATAAAGTTGTGATGCATTTGCTTATTCGTGCCACAATTGACAATCCTTATGATGCAATCGTTGTTAGATTATGCATTTTCTAGTCAAAATGACGCATTTGAAAGATTGCAACGCATTTGTCTTGCCCCGAGCCACAATTGACTAGTTGTGGTGCATTTGTGGTCAACACAATGCAATTGAAGTTGACCAAAGTTGAATTTTGTTGACTTGTGCTTAGATTAACCTTTATGTCCCCTTGACTTGCTTGTAGTATAAAAATTTCCAAAATGCTTCTCAATATGTTCTAATCCTTGGCCTTTCCTTGTGCAGAGTCCACTTGTGCCTATCTATACCCGAGAGTTCCGGCCAGCTACTTATGCTTTCCGAGATCGTCTTAGTGATAGAAAAAGGCAGCGGTTGATGGTCCTAGGCCTATACCATGTTACTTACATGCTCGTTATTTGGGCAAATAGAGGTTTGCTTACTGCTCTTTGTGAGAGGTGGCATTCTAAGACCTGCTCGTTTCACCTGCCTATTGGAGAGGCTACTGTGACTTTGGAGGATGTTTACCACATTCTTCGCATTTCGATCAACAGAGAGAGGGTAGTTTATGATCCACACCGAGGGCGACAGGTCCTGATAGAGAGATACGAGGGTACCGATGGTGCTTAGCTGGCTTTGGATGGTTACAAGATCGGCTGGGACATTGTAGCCGACCAATTTCCTAGATTTGATGCCATACTTATGACCCTGATCACCGGATTGCTGATCCTAGATCGTCATGGTCATGGATTTCGCATTGGATGGGGGGATGTTACTCTAGGTGAAGATATTGCTTCACTGAAAACATGGGGTTTATTTTACTTTAAACAACAGTAAGTATGGTGACTATCCTAGATTGATAAATTCCCAAATTAAACAAAATGTCTATCCTAGGGTTGATAGATTTAATCCTTAAGTGTGTCTACCCTAGGATTGCTTCATTTTATCCTTAAATAAAAAAAAATGATCAAGTTGAAAATACTGGCCGCGGTCGCGTCGGATCTAGTTTTACAAAAAAAAACCAAAAAAAATGATCTTTTTAACCAGTTACTTGCAGTTCGAAAAATCAGATGCGGCTTGGTTTTTTGGAAAATGTGTCACTTCCGATCGAATGCGTCGCTCGTGAACACAAATGCGTTGCGACAGAGCGATTGCATCGTTTGGGCCTGCAGTTGCATCGTTCCGTACCCTAGACCTGCAAAAAAAAACAATCTGGAGCCATACAAAACCTGCAAAATCATGTTAGGAAGTCGGGTTCACCAATGTAATGATCTAAAAATCCTGCAAGATTGAATTCAAATAGTTAGTTGTACCTGCAAGTTAATTTAAATAATCACAATAGAATGCATTGGAAATAATAAAGAAATAAATGGAAGAACTAGTAAGATCTCACCCATTTACTAACTCCATGTCTAACTTCTATTGCACCTTCTTAAGCTTCTTATTGATGATGAAATGCCCTTAGATTTGTGAGCACACTCTAAGATGTCTAATTTTAACAAAGCTATTTGAAGGATTTAAACTATTCACTATGGAAAATAGAAACTGAATCCTAAATGCAAGTAATAATGAATATCAAAGCCTAGATGAGAAGAATTCCTATATTAAAAGTGTAAACAAATGATCATGGATCCGAAAATGAGATCAAGATTGTCATTTTATAGAAAATGCAATCTTGAACGGACGGACAAGATGAGAGATTAAGGAATACCCTAGAATCAAAGGTCAAGATTCAATAAGGCAACCCTAATTAGGGTTAGGGAAAAATACCCATAGGTGTAAATAAGATTTAATTAAATGAATTAAATCCAGACTGAATGTGACAGTGGAGATGAAATTAGTAAAAATCAGAAGACAGGAGGATGAGATTTTAGAAAATCAATAATTTTGGAAATTACTTGATTTGTAGAAGAATATTTCCCTTTTGAATTAAATTAATTCAAAATAGAAGATTTTGTGAGGTAATTAGTAATTGATTTTTGAAATTAATTACTAAATGAAGAATCAGTTAAGTATGTGAGATATTTTTAAATGATTTGTTTTATTTAAAAATATAGAAATGTCACATGCCATAATTAAATAATTAAAATAATTATTTAATTTAGAAGAAGTAGTTAATTAATTAAATAAATAAATGAATTTATTTAATTAAGAGAGGATTTAGGAATTAGTGACACATTAAATAAATATATTTTACATATATTCATTTAATAATCAGGAGGATATTAATGATAAGGATTAATTAAATAAATTGATGACTTTATTTAATTATTATAAGACTTTAACAATTGGTGACATATTAAATTAAATAAATAAGATTTATTTATTTAATAATCATGAAGAATGAAAGTTTATGAATTAATTAAATAATCATGAATTATTTAATTAATATTTGAATGTGGGTTAGGAACATAATTCAAATGTTACAATTATGGTAGGATGGAAAGTGGAAAAATAGTGTTCTCAGGCCTAGGTCATTTTTAGGTGTCTACAATACCAAGTAAAATACATTAAGTTTTGTTGAAGACAAACTTCCTTTAGTTAGTTGGTGTAAATGTTATATCATGTTGGGTATGAAATCAATATGATTGTAGTGGTTTGGAAGTCTATGCAAGGATATCTTTTGGGTAGAGAGATTTTATAATATGGTAGGTATTTTGTGTAGAAATGCAGTACTTCTCTATAGTTTGGAAGGAGAGTATGCCTACACTTGTTTTATTACTTTCTTGAGTTTTCAAAGGATATATTTAGTGTGCAAAAAGTGTGAAGTGTCATAAGGTTCCCTATTCCTATTCAATGTTCAAGGAATGTGTGGTAACAACTGCTAGCATGCAAAATTCAAATATTGTGTATGGAGTGAGGATATGACCTACTTAAGTTTTCTATGGTGGAACATGAAATCAAGTTCTTTTGATGGAAAAAAATTGTGTTTGGACCATTATATTATGTGTTTCACATAAATTGAATTTAGGTCCACCTTATGTCATCTTGGTTATTTGAAAATCCCTGGCCAACATGGAAGAGTGTTAATGTAATGTCATGTATATATTTTAAATGTTCAAATACATTATAAAATAGATGTGTGTGAATCTAGAAGTGATTGAATGCATTAGAATTACACATATGGGAAGAAGAGATATTAATTTATGGAGTGTGAAGAAAAGAGGAAGAAAAACTGACTTTGGTACATATTAGAGTTAAATTTGAAATAAACCAGCATTATCTCTATATTCTAGTATGACTATTATTCTACCTATTGTATTGTTCTAGTAGGGATTGGTGTCTCTTTGCGATGAGGATTTTTTGTCTCCAATAGGTTGATTCCTAGAAATTCAATAGGGTATTGGTGTCTCCAATAGGTTTGTGCCCACTTTATATTGTAATCTCACTCATTATATTTATACATTGTGAGGTTGGATTTGGATAGTAGATCCAAGAAACTATTCCCATTGTTTGTTTTCCCATCTTGGGTTTCCATGTATATCTGGTGTTATATTGTGTTGTGTTATAATTAATTTCTTAAGTAATATTCATATTAAAAATCTATATTTAATAGTAGAAAAAGTTCAAGCTAGATGATTAGGTAAGTAGTGCTGAAGTTGAGAATTTTAAATTATGTAGATCTATTGATTCACCCCTCTCTCATTAGATTGTGTGTCCTTCAATTGGTATTAGAGATAATTTCATTTGTATAAGCTTAAAAAATTAAAGTAGATATGGGATGAGACAAGAATCAGCCTCTGGAAATAAAGAACCAATTTTTGGTGGATCAAATTTTTCTTTTTGGAAAGTTAGGATGGAATCCCATTTGATGGCCTTAGAAATGGATGTTTGGATGTTATTTTTAGAAGGGTATGAACCTCCTAAAAACCCTCCTATTGACCAGGCTAAAAAGAGGGATTTTGAACTCAATGCTAAGGTAAGGAAGGCTATTTTATGTGGATTGAATAACTCAAAATTTGTATAAGTGATGTAGTGTAGGAAGAAAAAAGATAAATGGGATAAACTAATGATAATCTATGAAGGTGATGGAAAATTCAAAGAGGTAAAGTTGCAAAATTATATAGCTTAGTTTAAAGGAATAAATATGAGAGAAGATGAGAACATTGCTACATTCATGCTCCGATTTGATGAAGTTATCAATCATATCCAAGGTCTTGGTGAGAGTTTGGAAGAGAATATTGTTGTGAAGAAGGTACTCAAATATCTCCACAGAAGGTTTGATCATAAAATCTCTACTATTCAAGAATCTAAGGATGTGAATTCTTTAAAATTAATTGAACTACATGGAACTTTAATTGCATTTGAGATGATATTTTAAAGTGAAGATTCTCGAAGGAAAGAGGTTACTTTCAGAGTATCGAAGAAGCAGGTTGATGAAGAGTCTAATGTTGGATCAAATACATGAGAAATAAATTTTGTTAGGAAGCTACAAAGAGGTTCTAATAAGTACAAAGACAAATTACCTTTTAAATTTTTCAATTGTGGTGAAGTAGGAAATTTTATGGTTAATTTTCCACATAAGAATTTTAACAATGTTGAGAAAAATAATGGAAAGAAGTCATTTTAGAGAAATTTCAAAGGTCAAAGGAAAAAATAAAGTTTCTACATTAATAAGGAAGAAGACTACTCTACTGAAGAAAAAGATGAGGATGTATCTGTAGATGAAAAAGGAAAGATTGTGTTTATGGATTTTGAGATTGTTGAAGGTGATGCTGAAATGGGTTGCACAAGCAATGAAGAAGAGGCAGATCTTATGGAGAATATTATGTGTATAGGAAAATAAATCAAGATATTGAAGAATATAATTTTTTAAGAAGTAAGAGCTAAAGAAAAATATCAAAAGAGTTGGAAGCTATAGAAAAGATGATTGTTGATATGAATACCTAGACTGAAGAAGAAAAAAGAGTTGAAGAGGTTCTAATAGAAAAGATTCTATCAAGAGATAAATATTGTGAAAATATGGAAGTATCAATTATGATGGTAAGAAAAGAGCTTGATAAAGTGAACTGGTAGTTACAGTTGAACATTGGTAAAACTATTGGAACACTAGATTAGATTTTGGGAAGTTAGAGAGCCCTACATGTCAAAATTGAAATTGGTTTTGATGATCAGAAGAAGAAGGTAATAGAATAGTCTAAGAATACCACTAAGGAAAGTCCAAAAGTGATATCTCTAGAGGTTCAATATTTAAAAGAACCATGGCAAGTGATGAAATCAGGAGATGCAATGTCGACTTTATTCAAGCGTAGAACAAAAGAAAAAGATCTGAAAGATAGGGATACAATAGAAGGTCAAATTTTCTTTTCAATGGCTATTGTTTTTGTTGCAATAATTTGGTCATAAGGCTATTGACTATAGAGAACCTATAGTAAGAAGAAATAATGTTTTAGAAATAATGCATTTACAAATTTATACAACTTTAATATCATTTTTTTCAAATGCAACAATTTTGGAAACATTGCAAGGAACTAAAATAATAATTGTGAGTCCTCCTTTGCTAGAAAGTGGGAGAAAAGAATAAAAGAGTAGAATTATTGAATCAAGAAAGGTCTAGAAGAAGGTTCCTGAAGAGAAGAAGTCTAAAAAATCAATGATTTCTCAAACTCCACTACATGCCCAAAAGGAGAAGAACCTTTGAATCATAGACATGGTTTCTCTAGGCATATGATTAGAGACAAGAGTAAGTTCATGAATTTCAATAAATTTGAAGGTGGTTCAGTAACCCTTGGAAACAATTCAATTGAAAAATCTCTAGTAAGGGTACTTTAAGTCTTGATGGTGCTAAAACAAAGACACATGATGTTTTATATGTTGAAGGTTTAAAACACAATTTGTTAAATTTTAGTTAGATGTGTAAAAAAGTCTAGATGCTATCTTTTAGTGCTAAAGGTTGTGAAATTAGGGAATAAAGTACCATGAATTTATTGTAGAAGGAAGTAGGATATACGAATGAAATTTATCATCTGAGTGAGTTGAATGGATAGATTTGTCTCACTATGTAGAAAGGTGAAAGCTAGATTTGGAATAGAAGGTTAGGACATATGAATTTTGATGATTTTTTAAAGATTAGTTCAAAAGGACTAGTCTAGGATATGCAAAATATTAAGAAGCCTTAATCAATCAGATGCAATCCATGTCATGAAGGGAAGAAAACAAGAAGTAAATATCCTACTAATGAGTATTCCACATCAAAGCCACTAGATTTGGTTCATATAGATCTGTGTGGACCAATGAGAAATAAGAGTCCATAAGGAAACATGTATTTTATGATTCTCATTGATGATTACACAAGGATGACTTGGATAACATATCTAAAATAAAATAAATTAGAATTTAAGAAGTTTAAGGCATTCAAGGCATTAGTATAAAATTAAATTGAAAGGACATTCAAGGTTTCAAGATTAGTATAGAGGTGGAGAATTCACTACTAATAAGTATGATAGATTTTGTGAAGAGAATGGGATCCAAAGGCAATTCTCAGCTTATAGAACTTTGTAGAAAAATGGAGATGTAGAAAGAAAGAACCAAACTATACAAGAGATGGCAAGAACTATGCTATGTCAGGAAAATCTACCAGTAATGTATTGGAGAGAAGCTACATAGACTATTATATATATTCTAAACAAAGTATAGATAAGGAAAAAAACTAAGAAGAATCCATATGAGCTATGAAGAGGAAGATCAACATCAATTAGACACCTCAAAATATTTGTAAGCAAGTGCTACATCAAAAGAGATGAAAATTTGGGTAAGCTTCATTCTAGATCCGATGCAGGGATTTTCCTTGGTTATTCCTTAAGAAGTGTAGTGTAGGAAAAAGTATCCCTTTCTCACACTTAATTTGGAATTAATTAAAATGGACTTATTTATGCCTTAATTTAGTGTTGTAATATGCATTTTACATATTCATATTAAGTTGAGGACCTTATTTATTAAAATGGACATAATTGTGCCTTATTTTAGTGTTGTAAAGTGTACCCCTTTACACTTTTACACTTATCTAGGGCCTCATTAATTAATTGAAGTTAATTGCCCTAAATTGGCCCCTTTAATTCAGATCCAATCTTAATTAATTGCATTTTTTGAAGAGGAAACCTAACATTCATTAATGCCTAAACATAACACTCATCCTTAAAAAATGTGTGTCCTAGGTAAGTGACCTAGGACCCCCCTTTTTGGTATGATTTTGGTAGTATTTTAATTATTTCAAATTCATATTAGATGTTGGCTTGTGATATTTTAATTTCAGAATATTAAGGTTACTTACATATAAATATAAGGTAGTTTCACTATGTTTCATCCTAATAATTTTATGTGACTTCATGAGATCAAGCTAGAGCATTATCAAGAGAATTTCAAAAGAATTTCAAGGCATTCAAGAGCATATTTATTGAATATTTATTGCAGAAATAAAGATCCATTATCATGTCAAAGTCATACATGTTGTTTGACCTAATATGGTGATGCAGAGTTCATGATTCATTCAAGTATTAAAAGGCATTGTTTCAAATCAATTTTCAAGATCAAGATCCACATCTATTGATGCCACTTCATGCTAGTTTTAAATTTTAATTCCAAGGTTTACTCAAGGGTTTGGTGAGTTCTGACATTACATTTTTCATTCATCATTTCCTTCATGTTATTTGATTTCATTTCAAAATTTAAATACTCAAATGGGGTTTGACCAAGGCAAACCCCCCATCACTAAAAACAACATTTCTCTCCTTTGGTGTTCATTTTTGTAGGTTTTAGGTGGAATATCCTTTGAAGAAAAATTGAAGAAATTTGCAAAGTTGTCAAAGTTGCAAGGAAATTTTTCATCTCACCGAAACTCCTTTAGAAGATTTATTTCTAGTTGTTCCACTATGAAACTCGAGAATCTAGGAGTGTAGACACAGAAGTAGAGAACTGAGAAACCATTTTTATAGAGCCCTATCCAAGACCCATTCACCATAGGGTGAATAATTCCTTAGTGAGCTTTGAAAAAGAACTTTCTGCAAAAGGTACACAACATTCATCCCTTCCAAATTCTTGCTAAGGTCTGTAGGTTCCATCAATTTTATGTTCAATCTTCTAAATCCACTTTATAGATCACAATTTGGAGTTGATTTTCTATTTTTAATCTTTCTCCCCAAGGTGTTATTTTACCTAGATCCACATCCTAGCAAAAAAGGAAATATGAAGATTCACATTTTGACTTGATTCACCTAAGGGTCAATAGTCATTTCATTATGTGGATCTAATTTCCTAATGAAATAGAGGAAAATAGGTTCATTCATCCCATCACACCCCATTCATTGTGGGGATCAAACCCAATCTATTTTCCGATGTTTTATTTTGGTGAAGTTGAGTTTGATCATTGCATTTTCTGATTTTGTTGTCCTTTTTCACCCTAGATTTATATTTGGAATTCATTTGTATTTCATTGCATTGAATTGATTTTCATTTAGGGTTGTTTAGTTCGCATTAAAATTTTCATTTCATTTAGAGTTTTTAGGATTGCATCATTGCATCTTTTAAAATCTAAAAAATACAAAAAATTAGTCATTTTGCAAGTCAATCACATAGTATTGGATTATCATTCATTGGAATTTAAAAATTGAAACAAAATTGCATATCAAATTTGGTTTTCTAGGTTGGCATTTTGTCACATTTTGCATTTGCATTCAACCTTCATTTCACAAAAAAACAAAATTGTAACTCACTATTTCAGATCAGAATCTGGAAACTACTAAAATCAACTCAAAAATTTGTAAAAACATTTTAAAAAAACCCTAACTAGGGTGCATTCACCCTGGGGAGAAGGAGCCCTTGATTAGGGTCATTTCCTAAGTTTTTGGGCATTAAAACATTCATTTCTGCATTTCTGTTTGTTGTTCTCAAATATTTGTTTCTATTTGTAGAATTTTCATTTCTTCATTTTTTTCATATTTAGCTTCATTTGATCAAATTGGTGCATTGGGTGAATTCAAAATTATATTTACAAGAAATTATTTTCAGGTTTTTACATAGCATAATTCAAATATTATCTTTTTTGAAATCTCAAAATTGCATTTTCACTACATTTTACATCCTAGATTACTTCATTGCATTTCACCTTCTTTCTATTTTGGGTGCATACATTGAGTTTGTGAAAATTGTATGAGCTTCAGAAATCAATGTCCTCTTAGAAATACTATTGTGATTTGTTGTTCAAGAATCACTTCATGTCGTGATACATCATTTAGTGTGGATATTGGGTTTTCTAACTCTTTCACTAATAGTGTTGATAATCAACCCTCTATGGATCATAGCCTGCATACCTCATTCCCAATGACTTCCCTACCTACAAAAAATATGCATGATTCTACTCATATCCCACAAGAAAACATAAGAGGGCTGAAGAAATAAAACGATTGTAAAATCTTTTGAGTCCTAATGGGGTTCCTATGCTAGATAGCATAAGAAAGCTGCTTAAGAATGAACAAGGAATAGGAATTTTCTATAGCATTGCTTACATCCTTAACAAGGACTCTAAAAATAAAGAGAATGATAATATACATGCCTTGGTCAAATTTATTGAAGCTAAACCTTGTAAGGGCCAAACCAAAATGTCCCTTGATATTTCTTTCTCACAAAATGACATGATCAAACTTGCACCTAATGGTTTTGATGACCCGATGGTCCTCTTTACATATCTATAAGAATCAATGAAAAACCTACTAATGGGATATTAATAGATGCCATGTATGTAGAGAATGTGATCGCTGAAGAATTCCTATTTGTACATGAGCTTTATCAAGATACATATAAAAAAACTGAAAGCACATATCAAAATGCATAATGGTTTTTCTTGCCTTGTGATTGGCTTGATAAATATCCCTCTAAAGGTTGGAACACAAATTATTAAATGTCTCATTCACCATCATCCTGACATCAGATCAATTTTGTGTCAATTTAGGTTATCCATGGCTTTAGTCCATGAATGTCGTCCCATTGGTTGTGCATAAGTGTTTAAAGTTTCCTTTTGGTAATGAAATATTTGTTGTGCACCATAGTGGATTTAATCTTGTGTCTTCCTATGGGAAATTTTCATTGGATTTCTTTTGGCCCAATCCTGTTGAACCTATTATAACTCATGAGGATTTATTTTTCAAATCGTACTAAAATTTTAAGGAAAAACACATAGAAAATTTATCCCTTAGAAATATGCCTCAACCCATGATTAAGTCTCCTATCCTCGATGAAACCAAGACTAGCGTATGAGAAATCATTCCACTATGTCCTATAAGGGGCCATGAGACAATCAAAACAATTCTATCATGCCTCCTAGAACCAAACAAGTTTACAAAGCTAAAGAGAAAGTGGTTGAACAACCTCTCATGGTTCCTTTCATTGCTCCCCTAACGAAAGAAAAGAAACCTATGGTTGACAAACCCTCTCCTACATAATCAAAAATTGAAAATATAATGAAAAGACAAAATATTGCTAGAGAGCGTAGGTGTAAACGTCGTGCTATTTCTCGTATGTTACAAACTAAAGAAGAAAATAGAAACATAGAAAATTAAAATCCAAACTTTCCTGAAGTAATGCATGATGATTTTATACCTTCAATGCAATGTAAATAGGAACCTACAAAATACATTATCATTCAACCTCTTGTTGTGATTAATTTAGATGATGATATTGACATTGTAAAGATTAATGAACAAGTGCATAATGAGTTAAATTCATTTTTTTCCTCTTCCATGACCTTAAATGAAAATTCTCCTAAGAAGAGTGTTGAGCTTGGTGTTGTTCCTAGTTTTGCACTTGATGTTGTCCCTTTGGCTAGTTTTTAGCCTTACTGATCGAGATTGGGATGCAAAGGTCCTACTATAGGTTGACTCACATGTGCCTTACTAGTCTTTTGCAATATTTTATTTTTCATATTCTTTGTGTGGTTGCATGTGTGTAATGTGATCCCCTGTACTATTTTGTTCAATGTATCTCTCTCTCTTTATGTGTATTCCTCTATTTTTACCTACATTCTTCTCTATATCATAAACATTTTTCTTGTCATTTATCTTGTGTTTTTATTTTGGGGATGACACAAGACATCGAGACATTTAGGTCTATATAGAAGTTAATAATCCAACCTCACAAATCCCAATGAACAGCTGGAAGCAAATAACCTATCACTAAAGGAGATCAAGAGACACAAGAATGGTGCTCTGCAAACATGAAGCAAAAATACATTAACTAGAATTGAATAATTACAAAGAGATAAATCCTTAAGAAAGAAGATCGAAAACCTAAAGTGAAAACCCTAGGATGAAGATTAAATTAGCATGTGACAAGTGTCAAGATCATAATGAACGAGACAACATGAATAATTTAAAAATGCAAAATCAAGATTCCTAAGTTTAGCTTAAGTGAAATAAAGTAAAGGTTGTAGACACCGAAAATTGGTCTAGGCCTGCGAGCACCACTTTGGACATAATTTTCTATTGTCCATGGTCATGATTAAATAATGTTAATTATTTAATTACCCTTTATAACACATATTTCTTCTATTAATTAAATACCCCTTTTAATTAATTCATTAATTCATAATTACCTTTATTCAACTTGATTAATTAAATAAATCATATTTATTTAATTATGTCATTAACTAATTAATTCTCCTTCTTAATTAAATAATTTATTATTTAATTATCCCTTTGTCATATTTCAACTATAATTAAATATTTATTATTTAATTATTCAATTTAACCTTTTCAACTATAATTAAATATTTATTATTTAATTATTCATTTTATACTTTTCAACAGTCAAATTAAATAAAATATCTTTATTTATTTGATTAATTCATTTCATTTTCGAATGTTGAATTAAATTAACATTTAATTCATTTATTAATTATTTATGTCACATTCTTCTATCATTCAGTTATCTAATTATTCACTCACCATTTGACTCAAGATCTATTTTAAATCCGCCATTTATCTTCGGGTTCAATATCTGATTGTTTCTGTGAGAGGACTCTCTGTCACAACTAGTCAGTTAACTAGTTCTAACTCATGTGCATGAATGCATTTATTAATTAAACATCTTTATTTAATTAATTAATTTATGTATGCATTCGAATTATTCATCTTCGAGTTCTAACTTTGTCTTTGACATTCAAAGTCTATTTCTTCTATTTTCAAAGAATCTTAACTCAAGATTAAATTATTTATTTAATCGGGAACTCATGTTCTTTCTATTTTCAAACAGTCTTGACACAAGATTAAGTTATTATTCTAATTTAATCTTTATCTTGCAGTCTTTTCTAACTCACGTTCTATCTGACACAAAACTCACATTGCATGACATTCATCAATCTCGTTCGTCGATCTCTCTTTGTATCTGAGCTGGTCATTCGAAAACCCAAAATCTATAAAATGGCCTGTCAATATCATTATTCCTCCTCCTGAAATCATACACTTTTGAGAAGAAACTTATCTTCGATATTTTGCTTAGACATTCAACAAAGTTATGCTTGCATCAATACTGAAACAACAAAATGGAGAAGGGAAATCAAGATAATTCAAAGGAGTGGATGCATATTCAATGAGACCTTTCCAGTTATTTGTTTAGTTTAATTATGTTTACTTGCTTTGTTCTTTGTTGTTTTGATTTAGATTATTTGTTAGATTAGACTTGATCATTTTAATCTGTGCAACATTTAGCATTAATCCAGAAAATCTACGTTACAAAGGTAACTTAATTAATTAATCAAGCAAACAACCTATTACTCTAACACCCCCCTTAAGATTAACTTATAAAGAAGCTAAAAACTAAGGATAGATGCATTGAAGGAAAGATGGGTCCTAACAAACAAGGTCTGATGAGGTACCCATGTACAAATGTAAAAGATCTCTCACAACAAGAGAAAAAGATAAAACCACGTGGGAAAAACTTCTCCAAAAGAGAGAAATACATGTGAAGGACTAAGAAGCCTCCAATCAAGAAGAAATTTTCCCAAAAGATAGGAACACATGATGAACATGGAAAAAACCACTAAAGCATGAAGTAGCTGCAAAGATTGCCGAAGAATGACTGCTGAAATGCTAAAAGAAAAAAACTCTCTTTGAAATAAATAATTATTAGGATCAAGAAGACAAGAATTTGCGTGAGTGACCTCAATGACACTACTCGAATCTGATGGAAAACCAAGAAAAAACATCTGGAACTCAAATATATAGATGGAACTAGTACCAATAGTTTGAAGAACTCATCAAGTGAAAATGCAAGGTCCCCTCTAGGAATAGGAATGCAAGTGTGTCCATATGGTAAGTGCTCCATCTCACCAAAACACATGGGCAACCAGTCACTGCATCCACCTAGTACATAGGAACAAATACTCTATACATAACTCACTCCAACACAAAACCAAGGAAGAATTAACACAAATAGTAGAAACCCCCGCATAATGCTAACAAGGGAGAGGTATGACATGTACATTGAAAATAAATTCCTGAATGTAGTACATGATAAAGAACATGAACATTTGAATGTGCAAACATGAAAGTACACGCATATATAAAGGGTGTGAAAATAAAAGTCAAACACGCATGAGAAAGGTATGAATAAAAAACAAAGGTAAACATCAACCCCCATGGAACTTTATTTCATAGTGCGAATATAATAAGGCACAAAGTGATGTGCAAGAATCCCAATACTACACATACAAATTTGAGGCACTTTATTTTAGTGCATTTATAGATGATCAATACATGCAATGTGAGCCCATAAGGTCCAAAAATGACTACAACAGAGAATAAGGATTTATGGAAAAATACAAAATAAAAATCTAGAAACCACATGCACCACTGTGAATAGCTCGGAAGCAAATTTTTGATGATATCTTATTTTCCCATTTTCGACATTGTATGCAAAAGTTATGTCAAAAACACTAAAGGAAACTCTAGAAAAGAAGATCTGAATTTGACTAGAAATAATAGGGACCTTAGAAAAAATATCCAAAACATACATACACCACTAGAAAGTTCTCTGAGTCCTATTTCTGACAATATCTCGTTTCCTCAATGTCGATATCATGGAGAAAACTTATGGCCTCAAGAAGAAAACAAATCTCAAAGGGAAAAAAAAATAGTCACTGCGTTAAATTTGATGGCCAAATGACCGTTGCAACAAAACATTGGGCCGAATTTGACGACCATTTGGCCATCACCAAATTTGAACAATCAAGATTTTTTTTTTTTTCTTTAAATACAAAAATAAATCATTTACATTAATAATTTTTGTTTTAAAAAAATTAATAAAAGAAATTGATTTGGGGTGGCCATCGCTAGGTGGGGGGGTCCGAGGGGGAAGTACCCCCAAGGGTACCTACCACTACAGAGGGGTTGGGGCCCAAGGGCACCGCTTGGGCTCAAAATGCCATGCAAAATTAGACACCCCCTAAATCTGGCAAGAAAACCCTTCAAACCCTCACAAATCTGACAAACGAAAGCCAAATTTGACAAATTAAAGGTCAATCTTGACTATTTCGACAATTTTGCATTTAATGTAGAGTTCTGATTTGACCCTAGATGCACTGAAAAACTACTTCAAGGAAATATCTCTCTAAAAAGGAACAAGAAGCTTGAAGATCTAAAGCTTTGATACCATGTAGAAGTTAATTAATTAATAAACATGATTAAATTAATGAAGTAAACAACCTATTTCTCTAACAGTCTCTTCCATGTTGACCCAAAATATTTTCTTTGTTTTCGATCTTTATGTGTCATTCTTCTAGTTCTATGAGTATTTGGGGAATGGTGAAATTTCTCAAGCTCTATAAAAACATTGTAGGAAATATATATTGACCTCGAATCCGTAGATCCCTTATGTGTTTTTGTGGGGAAACCCGTCCTTCCTTTTTCATGATGTAGCTTCATTTTGGGAACATATGACTTGGAATAAGGCTTTCCAAGTAAGCTCTCATGTGCTAGGATTGAACTTTGGCTACTTCAAATAAATTTCTCACAATAATGGTGTAGAAATTTATTTAAAGTGGGGGCATACATTGAAAAAATCTTTCGACATTTCTCATGTTTCATGGTGTGATTTTCTTTCTTCCTGTGATGTGTCCTTTTCTTGGTGGTGTCATTGGGTTTGATGTCCTCCAATAGTGTGATATTTCTTAGCATAGGACTTTCCTCTTAGTGGTGATGTGATGCAATTCATTCTCTAAGAAAACAAATATTTTACTCCTGACTTGTCCTCTCTTGGAGACATTAGACACGATGTTCCCTAAGAAGAAGACCTTATGTAAACTAAGAAAAATGCCTTTGAAAAAAAAAACCCTTACTTGTATGATTGTCCATAGGTGCTTAGCATAACACAACCTGTTAAGCCCTCTTCAAGGCCACCAAGCATAACACACCTTGCTTGCTAGTGGAGCCTTGCCTTGTTCATAGGTGATTAGCATAACACAACTTGTTAAGCCTTATGAATCATGAAACCTTGTCTTGTGGCACCTTATTGAATTTGTCATAGGGATAACTTTGATATGATTTTCCACCCATTAGCGAGGCTCACCTAGTGTACAGTCTAAGGTTCCATTACCCCAGAGTGAGCACATGACAAAAATATTAGAGGTGTTTTGCGCCGCATCGAATAGTCGATGCTTGATCTTCTTGGACTTTGGTGTTGTATGATTGAGTATCTTTGTCATTACTACATACATATGTCTTGAATGTAAAATTTAGTGTGAGTTTGGCATGCGGTTATCATCTCACTAAAGTGGTGGCTATATGTAGTGTAGGAAAAAATATCCCTTTTTCAGACATAATTTGGAATTAATTAAAATGGAATTAATTATTCCTTAATTTAGTGTTGTAATATGTATTTTACATATTCACATCAAGTTTAAGACCTTATTTATTAAAATGGACTTAAGTGTGCCTTATTTTAGTGTTGTAAAGTGTACCCCTTTACACTTTCAGACTTATCTAGCGCCTCATAATTAATTGAGCTTAATCTCCCTTAATTGGCCCCTTTAATTCAAATCCAAGTCTAATTAATTGCATTTTCTAAAGAAGAAACTTGACATTCATTAATGCCTAAACATAACACTCATTATTGAATAATGTGTGTCATAGGTAAGTGACCTAGGACCTAAACGCCATAGGGTGAATGGGTCCTCACTTAGACCTAGGAACCCTCTTTTTGGTATGTTTTTGGTAGTATTTTAATGATTTCAAATTCATATTCAGATGTTGGCTTGTGATATTTGAATTTTGGAATATTAAGGTTACTTACATATAAATATAAGGTTATTTCACTATGTTTCATCCTAAGATTTTTATGTGACTTCTTGAGATCATGCTAGAGCATTATCAAGAGAATTTCAAGAGTAGATTTATCGAAGATTTATTGCAGAAATCAAGATCCATTATCATGTCAAAGTCATGCATGTTGTTTGAGCTAATATGGTGATCTAGAGTTCATGATTCATTCAAGCATTCAAAGGCATTGTTTCTGTTGGGTGAAAATTTTGTACACCTGGAAAGGCATGCAAAATTATGGTTTCAACCACAATGTGTGAGATAAACTCTCCTATTTTCAAATGGAAGGCTCCCCCTTTGCTTTCTATTTTAACAATTCAAAAATAAACTCTAACTATAAATCTATTCTAAATCTGGGTGAAACTCTGTCTTGTTCTCTTTTCTCAAAAAAAGACACTTATTCTTTTGTCTTATTTCATAAAAGAATCACAGCTGAAAACATAAATGATTAATGAATTAAACAAATAAAGAAGAAAAGTTTCCATAAAGGCACAAAGTCCTCTATTGCTCCTTTGGGACGGGAAAACAAATCAAAAGCACAAAGTCTTTGACAACTTACTCTCCTATCAACCTTTTTAGATGATTTTCTGGTAACCAAGTACAATATGTAGTAGCTCAAATTCTAATTACATGATGCAATTTTTATGCACAAACATAGAAAATAAAAGCAGCACAAATTCTACAAGCTACCCCCTTTGCTTGAGTGTTCTACAATAGCTTCAAACATAACAAACAACTCAAATTTTTCAATATCAAATCTGAAAACCAATCTAAAACTCCAAATGCAACAAGCAACTCAAAGTCTACAAAATTTATCTTGAATCCCTCTTCTATAATACCACAAAACTCACAATCAATATGCAGAAAATGTCATCACATAACACCTTGAATCAACACAAAGTTGGAAAGAAATTTGCCTCTTTTAATTCACTATAATTTGATTTACATCTAAGCTCAAAGTCTTAGAGTGCACATACAAACTAGCAAAGTTTTGTTGCATTTCCAAAAGATAGATATTACAATAGACCCCCTCAAGTATTTATAGGAGAGAAGCCTTGAGAAAAAGGTGGGAGGATCCCAACTAACTTGAGAATTGCTTTCAACCACTAACTAACTACAGTTGACTTATTCAACATTACAAGTCATATTGTAATTTGACTTGTAATGTAATTACAAGTTACAACTTTGCAAGTGATACTATCACATGTAATTACATTTTTCAATTTTACATGTAATTTATCAAAACTAAATTACAAGTACACAATTGAAACTATTTTAAGTGTCCGAAGACATGACTTGAACTACATACCCTTGATTGGATCTTCGTGCTATTGTTTGGAAAACATGCTTCCATCTCTATCTTGAAATCATTCTATTTACCATCAAACATTACTATCACTTATTCACTTTCTTGTATGGCTTTGTCACTTTCCTAGCTCTCTAGACATCACTAGGACCATCTTCATCTTCATAAATTTGTACTGCAACTTGATATAACTACCCATTGACATAGAACACCATATTTTGCTATCATCCTCTATCAATGAAGTCCTCATGCTGCTACAGATCATTGATGTTGTACTTTCCTCATATTTGAGTTAGTGTTATAATACCTTACAAACTGCTCTTTAATCAAGTATCTTTTCCTTTTCATAATTATAAGATGTCTCGATTCATTGTCCTATCTCAATAGACCTATATAGGACTTCCTTTTTATGTTACTAATTTTAGTAGGTAAGAGGATATTTTGGTGAAGAATATCCATTTTGAAGTTCTCTTGGAAATATCACCACTTTCCCTTGGCATGATTGTATCAGCTTGTTCAATTATTCTTTACTCTTCACATATCTCTATCCAACTTTCTTGTGTCATCTCCTCATGTCATATGCTCACAAGTTATAAGTTCATAAAAAAAATTACAAGTTGCTGATAAAAGCAATTTCAGGGTTGGAAACGAACATTGCAAATGATTTCAAAACATACAAGAGATCATGTTATTTACAATTTCCTTTTTGTAGTCGGGTTTTGAGAATGATATTACAAGCAAAGGGAAGTGGCATTTTGTATCTTGGGAAGGACATTACAAGTGGAAGGTCAAATACCTCTTCTTGTAGTCAAAATTTTGAAAAGATATTGCAAGTGATCTTTTAAAGAGAATCAGATCTTTGAGCACATATTGTAAGTTGCTAGGTAATAACATTAGTATTTCGGGTTTTGGAAGGCCGCTTGCAAGTGCAAGTGAAAGGTGACTTCCTTGCCTTTTAAAATATCCGTCACTTGTAATCGGGTCTTGAAACCTCGATTACAACTTACATGTAACCTAAAAAGTAACTTAAAAATTCCTTCACATGTAAATCGACCCTTAAGACCCCCATTACAAGTGACATATATTAAAAAGTAACTTTTATAAAGCCTAAAACTTGTAGATCGGGTTTTGGGACCCCCACTACAAGTGACATGAAACTTTATAAAGTGACTTAGAAGCTCTTCACTTGCAAATCGTGTCTTGAAACCCCCATTACAAGTGATTTAAAATCAATTTTTAAACCTTTACTTGTAAATCGGGTCTTGGGACCCCTATTACAAGTTAACAATAAAACACAAAAGTGACTTAAAAATGACTTAAGTGAAATTGATATTTTTGAACTTGATTGCAAGTTAAAGTATCACTTGCATTTTAGAACTTGAGACCCCCACACTTGCAATGAGGTCTTCAAAACTCGAAATTGACCAAAAACACACCAAAAATGACTCAAAATTTTACGAAAATGGATGAGAGTGAATGAAAAAATGTTGGCCAAAAGGAATATAGACCCAAAAATTAAAATTCCAACACTTTTTACCTCATAATATGTGCCTTGAGGCCTAAAAATGTTAAAATTTTGATGGATAACCTCTTATTTTTGCATGTCAAAAATCAAGGACAACAGTTTCAAATCAAGTTTCAAGATCAAGATCCACATACATTGAGGCCACTTCATGCTAGTTGCATATTTTCATTCCAAGGTTTAATCAAAGGTTTGGTCAGTTGTGACATTACATTGTTCATTAATCATTTCCTTCATTTTATTTTTTTTCATTTAAAAGTTTAAATACTCAAACAGGGTTTGACCAAGGAAAAACCCCCATCACCAAAAACAACAATTTTCTCCTTTGGTGTTTATGTTTGTAGGTTTTAAGTGGAGGATCCTTTGAAGAGAAAAATTGAAGAAAGTTGCAAGGAAATTTGTCATCTCATGAAAACTCTGCTACAATTTTTATTTTTGGTTGTTTGATTGTGAAACTCGAGAATTTGGGAGTGAAAATAGAGAAGCAAAGAACCCAAAAACCATTTTTACAAACCCCTAGCAAGGAACCATTCACCATAGGGCGAATGAGTCCTTAGTGAGATTCAAAAAAGCACTTTCTGCATAAGGTACACAACATTTATCCCTTCTAAATTCTCCCTAAGGTCTATAGGTTCCATCAGTTTTATGTTTAAGCTTCTAAATCCACTTTATAGATCACAATTTGGAGCTGATTTTCTATTTTTATCTTTCTCCCCAAGGTGTTGTTTGACCTAGACCCCCGTCCTAACACAAAAAGGGAAACTACAAGATTCCTTAAAGAATTCACTCACCTCATGGTTGAAAGTGGATCTTGACTTGAGGGATCTCATTTCTTGAATGAAATAGAAGAATAGGATGAGTTCATTCACATCATTTTTCCTTTTCTATTTATAGTAAGTTTGGTAAAATATTCAAAATTTAGTATAAAGCCCTATGTGTTTGAACCCTTACCCATTTTTCTTTGTTTCAAGAAGTAAAGCTTATAGATGTTATAATAAGAGATTGAAGAAGATAGTTGAAAGTGCGAATGTGAGAGTTGATGAGACTATTTTGTTGGAGATTGTTGTATATTTCTGATATGTGGTTTTCATTGATGTCAAAACTATTGACATTAATGTCCTTAAGAATGTATCTGTCAAGTATATTGAGAAAATTGTAATAAAATAAGCTACAGGTTGTCAGTGATACAGTGAAGTTCAGTATGGTGTCTAGCTTAGTATATTGATTATAAGGAGTTGCAGATTAAAGGGTTTGTTGACAAGTATATCTTTCTTATCCACATGAAGTTTTAGAGGTTCGCATGAATATTTGATCAAGGTATGCATATCAGTGTTTCGATAGTTCGTGTGTTGCTATAACTAGTGCTCTTGGAAGAAGATGATGTGATTCTAAAAATCTGAGTTGCAGAGAATGCTTCTGTGGTGATTCACAATGCTTGTGGATGTTTCTAGATCATGATCTAGCTGTGGTGTTGGTTCACATTGATCGTTGTGCTCACGATTGGTGATTTTCCTTCGTGAGTTCATTTTTTTCATGTTCATGGCTGACAGGGTGATTCTAGCGTGTTGTGGATCTTCGAGGCTAATTGTTTAAGGTGTTTCATGTTTGAGACATGTTTTTTGGGGTCCTTGCTATGTTTTGGCCAACATTATTTGATTCACATTAATAAATTGTTTATTAATTTGGGCTGACAGTTTTTGCACATTTCATATTTTTTGGGCCGACATGTAGTTGATGTTATCCCTAATCGTGGATATATATGATCAATTGTTTTGAGGAGAATGGTATGCAAGAAGTGATATGTGTGAGTGATATGTGCGAATAATATTCTAATATTTTGAAGGCCAAAGTAAAGTGTGAAGAAGAGTGAGAAGAAGGAAGTGTTCATGTGCTTAACTAGAACTATAATCAGGCATTAGCAAATGGTATCTTCTCAGTTCAACATCTCTTGGATGGATGTCATCGGAATATGACTGTAAGACAATGTGTCTTCCTTTGGGCAGTAAGCCTTTTGTATTTGAGCAATGAGCTCTAGGCAGTGTGCCTGAATGCATGTGCATTCCCCATTTATAATACTTTTAACAAAGTATAAACTTGTGGATTAACCTCCACCGCGTTTTTTCCCCTAACAGGGTTTCCACGCAAAAATATTGGTGTTATGTGTGTTTTTGATGTAGTGATGGTTTATGCTTTCATGTTTATTTATCAGATCTAAGAATAAGTTTAATAAATATAATTTCTATGATAACTGATTCATCCCCCCCTCTTTGTTGTCTTCCCTTGTGTTTCCAACAATTGGTATCAGAGCAAGTTCCTATGGAGAAGCTTGATCGCTTGAGGTGATCCAGGATGGCGACATATAAAAAGGATAGTTTGAGATTTGATAGAACAAATTATTCTCTATGGAAGACTCAAACAGAGTGTCATCTAAGATGCATTGGTGAACCTTACTAGATGATTACAAAGAATATATATATCATACCACAGAATGGTCCTTCCACTACAGGTGAGATTAAGGAATCCGAATACAATATCAGGGCTAAGGAAGCATTGTTGAGTGATTTGACTGATTCTGAAATGACAAATGTAATGGAGGTGAAGACTCCTTATGAGATCTAGAAAAAGTTGGAAACCTTGTATGAAGGTGATAACCATGTGGGTAAGTGCACAAAGATGGTTCGCAAAAACGGGACTTAAGTGGACAACTTTTTTCTGAAATCAGGAAATACTGACCTTGGATGTGAAATTGAGGATAGTTACACTCAAAATTTTGAGATGGAACAAAAAGAAGGATCGAAGAGCTTCGAGTCTACTTTATAAACTACTAATTTATTTTTAAAATGGTTGATATTAAGGGGTTCAAAAGAGGGACGTACACAAATTGGTGTTGTTTTTGTCAGAAAAACATAACATAGAAACTCTTGTATGACCCTCATATGGTGAATTGTTTTTTAGTATTTTAAAAATTGCAATTGTCAGAAGTTAGCTAATAGTATGTAGTTGATGCATGATTTTTCTGATAATTTTTTAGTGAATATTTGATTTTTTACTAATTTTCAAAGTGGACATTTCCTAAAAAACAAAATTTTGGCCGTGCTACCCCTACAAATTTTGGAAACTAATTTAATTTTTATTTATTTATTTTTTTAAATTTTTAGAATGCAGGATAGTTTATAAAAATGTTTTTATTTGAAAATTTGATGAACGGTTAATTTATAATGAAAAAAATACCAAACAATGCTTTTTGACAAAAAAAAGACATACAAATAAAATAAATTATAGATGAAAGGCTTAACATTTTCAAAAAGTGAAAAAAATTACATCGTTGGATAGCTAAGAGATAACCCAACATTACCCATGTGTTCGATTTTTTTGATATTGAACCACGTGCAATCTTGATGGTGAGCATGAACTCGATTATGTGAAATATGGTAGATTTTTTAAAAACATGTCTCTGGTCGTTGGGAATGCCTTCCAAGCCTTTGGGTTGGTATTCCAAGGAAAATACCAAGCCTAAGGCTAGGAAATTCCCAAAGCAAGATATAACGCGAGCATGGTATAACACGCTCATGTTATATTTTAGTTTTGACATTGTTTTTGCTTCTGTGGGAAACATGTCAAGTAAGACATAACGTGAGCACATTATAATGCACTCGCGGTATGTCCTCCTTTATGTCAAATTCCAGTATATTGAATGTATGCTTGTATGTCATGTATGCATGCTTGTATGCCTGTATGTATGTATGTAATATTGTATCTACACATGTATGTATGTATTTACATTTGTATTTAAAGGGAGGGAGAATTTAGAGAGAGAGAGATTCTAGAGAGATGGAGAGGGGGTGGAAGTGAGAGTTTAAGAGAGAGGGAATGGGAGAGAAGGGGTTGGAGTGAGAGGGACTTAGTTAGGTAGGGTGGGAGGGATAGAGGGAGGGAGAGAGAGAGGGGGTTGGGAGAGAGAATTGAGAGAGTTGGAGAGAGAGGGGGAGAGAGAGACAGAGAGAAAAAGAGAGTTATGTAGGTATGGTGCCGAAGGGAGAGAATTGAGAGTGTGAGGGGGGTGAGAGGGAGAGACTTGAGAGATAGGTAGTGAGAGGGAGTGTGAAAGAGAGGGAGTGAGAGAGAGAGAGGGAGTGGGAGAGAGAGGGAGTGAGAGTGAGAGACCTGAGAGAGGGAGAGGGTGTGGGAGGGAGTGACTTGATAGAGGTAGAGAAAGAGGGAGGTGGATTGAGAGGGACTTATCTAGTAAGGGTGGAAGGGATATATAGAGAGAGGGGAGAGAGACATAGAGAGAGAGAGTTACTTAGGTAGGTTTCCAAAGGGAGAGACTTGAGAGAGAGGGAGAGAGAGGGAGTGGGATAGAGTGGGATAGAGTGGGAGGGACATGGAGAGAGATGGATAGAGGGAGTGAGAGAGGGTGGTAGGGATTGATTGAATGAGGGTACATAGAAAGAGGGAGATGGTAGATAGAGACAATTAGAGAGGGTATAAGGGAGGGAGGGAGGGAGAGGTGATAAGTATAGATAGAGAGAAAGTGATACGGGTGAGATATTATGGTGGAGGACCTATCGGGTTGATGGTTTCTAGGGTATTAGGGTTTAAGGTTTGAGGGTTGAGAAAATAGGGTCAATGGTAGAGGGTATTTGGTTGAGGGTATAGGGTAGAAGGTTTAAGGGTTTAGGGTTAAGGGTTTACTTGGTTGAGGGTAGAGGGTTTAGGGTATAGGTTTGAGGGTATATGGTTGAAGGATTAGATTTAGGGTCCAATGTAAGGGGTAGAGGGTATAGGGTTTAAGGATTGAGGGTTGAGGGATTAAGGGTTGAGGTTTGATAATTGAGGGTTGAGGGTTTAATATATAGGGTAGAGGGTAGAGGGTAGAGGGTTTAAGGGTTGAGGGTTGAAAATTGAGGGTTTACGGTTGAGGGTTGAGGGTTGAGGATTGAGGGTATAAGGTATAGGGTCGAGGGTCCAATATATAGGGTAGAGGTTATAAGGGTTGAGAGATTAAGGGTTGAGGGTTTAGGGATTAGGGTAGAGAGTTTTCTTCGATTTAACAGTGTAAGGGTTGAGGGATTAGGATTGATGGATTAGGGTTTAGGGTAGAGAGTATTGGGTTGATGGTAGAGGGTAGAGGGTAGAGGGTAGAGGGTTTTAGATTTTAGGGTTTAAGGGCTAAGGGTTGAGGTTCAAGGGTTTAGGGTTGAGTGTTTAAGGGTTGAGGGTTTAAGGGTCAAGAGGCTTGAGGGATTAGGGTAGAGAGTTTACTGAGTGGGTTTAAGGGTTGGGGGATTAGGGTAGAGGGTAGAGGATTGATGGTAGAGGGTAGAGGGTTGATGGTAGAGGGTAGAGGGTTTAGAGGTTAGGGTTTAAGGGTATAGGGTTTAGGGTTGAGGGATTAAGAGGTTATAAAGTAGAGGGTATAGGGTCTGAGAGATTAGGGCTTAAGGGTTGAGGGTTAAGGGTTTCCGGTTTTAGGTTTACTTGGTTGAGGGTAGAGGGATTAGGGTATATGTTTGAGGGTATATTGTTGAAGGATTAGGTTCAGGATGCAATGTAAGGGGTAGAGGGTTTAAGGATTGAGGGTTGAG